>CM060296.1:602414-674914 GCA_030684275.1 Acipenser oxyrinchus oxyrinchus
CTCTCTCCCACAAGCTTACAGTAACTGTAAAATTTGAATATATTGAAATCCTTTTGGTCAAAAACGTCATAGCATAATTTTGAATAGGTAACGTATTACATTAAAACATAACCAAAAACTTTAAATATTTTGCCACGTCCCCATTTCCCTTGTATATTACTACACCTTGGATCTACACTTAAAACATCTTCACATCGTTCACTCAGAGTTCAGCGGGCTGATCGAGTCGATTTTACTGTGTTTACTTCTTTTTTACCTTCCTTTACTTTTGTCAACAGCACTCTGTAGTATTTAATATCCAGTCTAGTATTTTCTTTTACTTTTAAAATAACTGTCTTCCTGCTGTATTGGAAAGTGGAGGGCTGTTCCACTATCCACAGTTTTTTTTGTTTGCTTTTTTAAATTTGTATTTATTTTGTATAAAGCAGATATGTTACACTTTTCCACCAAAAAAATGTCCTTTTGGTCTCGGAACCTTATTGTCCAAAAACAAATAGAAAATGTCACAAAACAAAGTTGAACATGATGTAGTGTAATGAGAATCCAACTCCGTTTAACAAGACAAAAAGGAAACACGCTGGTCAGGTTTTAAAAAGTTGAAATAATATTTTAGAAGTCGTCTTAATTTCCAGGTGTGGTATGTCAAACTTCGTTCACTTTTCTTTCTTTTTTTTTTTAAATAGGAAAACGTACTTTTCAGTGTTGTCTCTGTAAATCCGCTTTTTTACAGCACAAGACAAATGCAAATAAAAAGTAAAGTCAGTTTTGTTTTTGTTTTGTTTTTTGTTCTCCGTTTGGTCCTGTTGTAAAACAAACGCGGGTTGGTCACTAGCTTCTGTTGCGTAGATATATTGTTTCTAATGGAAATCCTGCTTCCATCGTTATAGTCGGGCTTACCACGTCCGTCTTGTCTTGTTCGGGTGACTTTCCTTCTCTGCCACTCTGCTTCGTCCAGTCAGACCGACCTTTCTTCCTTCAGTTCTTCCTCCCAAGTTTTTTTTCTTTCCTATCTTCCGTACAGCTGCCAGCTCGTAAAAGGCAGGCCCGGATACAACTGGGTGAAAACTACGGCAGCGCAAAAGGACCAGTATTATTTAACAAGGGACGCACCCTGCACTGTGTTCTTGCAAACGATTTATTTTGGCACACATTTATGAGATATAATAAAGCACATCAAAAGGCTCTCAACCACGATTTGTTTTAAATGTGCATGTTCTTGCCATAGGATTATATTTGCCTAGCAAACCCTATGAACGATACAGCCTGTAAGTAGCCTGCCCCTACGTGCAGCGACGCCTCTCCAGCTATCCCTTAGTATGGCACTTATTTAACCTTTAAGTATCCCGTTCAAGGACAATCGGAGGCTAAAAACACATGCAGCCAAAATGCAAATCATTTGAGGTTCTACTTTAGTCATGACACAGACACACCAAAGTTGTGTGTTATTCTCTGCTCCATATCCACCTGGCATTATCTGAGCATGTAAAATCCTTCTGAAGTCACGTGATGTAGTAACTGCTTCATACTACTGCCGAAGACCAAAGGGGTGTTGAAAGCAGCGCCTGGTTGCTGACGATCTATTTCAAAGTATATGAAATACCATGCAAGTAAAGATCCACATTTTTCATCTAAAAGTATCACCTTTAACTCAAACAAATCCTCAATTCAGTACTGAAAAGACATACTTCACAGGAAGTTTACCTGTCTCCCGCTGAATTTGTAAGGATTTGACTGACCCCATGTGGCTTGATTTCAAACTGCAAGTTACCTCTCAGTCCAAATCTACCACCCCATTTGAGAAAAGCAGTCCTCCCAGTAGAACTGCGATTGCTACAGCCTATGCATGACATAAACACAGCAAAGAACCACATCTACTGCTCTACATGCATATGGGCTTGTTCACTCCATTGAGGAGATTGTTTGACAGATGACCCGCAAATAATTGTTCAGAAACACGGAATTACCCAAAAGTTCTAGAACACTAACGGTAAACCTCACAGTAGAAAGATGAAAAAATTAGTCTTACCAGTTCGTTCACATTAATTATCTTGTAAATATAAAATGTTAACCAAGCTTTGAAGTTACTTGTCAAACAAACCTTCACTTTTTTTTTTTTTAAGCCCACCCAAGTCACTTCTAGTACATAAGTTAGGCCCACATTTATGATTGGTGAGCAGAAATATCTTTGCACACTGCCCACCTTCATGTAGAAAGGGAGTAGAGCATGAATTATATTGAAAATATAAATCGCCAAAAATACATTTTCTATATGGGTCTCCAGGGTGTTTTTGGGTTATTAAATCAGTTAAAACCAAAAATCAGACAGATGCTGTGCGTGTTCAAACATGCTAAATTAACAGTTGGGAGTCATGTAAAAGTTTTGGTATAGATGAAGAGAAACACATTGAAACTGTGTACATTAGTTTAACTTTATTAAAACAGGATCCATTAGACAGCTGGAACATGAGGATATCTGCCATCTGCACTGCATCAAGCTCCGTCAGTCACAGCCTGTGAACACAATACAGTACATTAACAAGGAGGCACCATATGTTTTTGAAATCTCTCAACTGTTTTGGTGTACACTCTACCCTTGAGCCTGCACACAGTAGTGTTAGAGGTCCCTCAAACTGACCAATGTTCATCAAAATGCCATAGGTCAGTTTGGGCTACATGCGGCAGGGGTCAGGCGAATTCAATAGCTTCTCTAGCCTTTCAACCGTGTAACATTGGATCTCAGATCACAGGCAAGGTTTGATCAGTGGACTTGAATCGCATTACAAATGAAATGTGAAATTGTCTTTAAAAGGAGCTCAGCCCAGGAGTGTCTCAGTGCGCTGCGAGAGTAACTTCACAGAGGAATCAGTGAACCAGAAAGCATTTTCATCATCAACACTCCTCAGCATCACTCAAAACAGCAATTCACTGCACCAGCAATCTTGGCTTCAATTGGTGCAAAAGTCAACTGCTTACTTCATTGGAGCCTCAAGGGGGCCAGATTCACAAACTGTTCTACAGCCATGTCTTGTTATTGCATAAGAAACATCCTTGAACTGGAGGTGTATAAAACATGGAATTTAAATGTGGGCACTTTAGAAGAGTACAGCAAACAGGTTTTGTACAGTTATAAAACTCACCTTGAAAACACATTCCCCACCAGATCAGCACGGGTCACGATTTCTATCCTGCAAGAGAAACTGGGAGTGAGTTTGCTGATAGAACAGCCAGCTTCACCAATCCCACCCCCTATCTATAGTTAAAGCCAGGTGTGTGTTGTTCAGTGCACTGTGAAAGAGCTTCATGTTGTATTCAGATACTCTAGTCTGTTAGCTGTCATCATGAACACACTCCAGCCCTATGTATAAGCTCACAGCATCCATTACACAACCACACTGAACTCACCATATACACTGCATCCTGAGAGCCACCTGCACCAGCCTCAGCCATCCGAGTGTGCCTATAGGATAGAAAGAGGGTCAGAAACTTGTACACAGATGCATAGTGGCATTACTTCTCCATTGTGATCATTACCAGGATTAGTTAATAAAACCGGTCTTTAGGGAGAGGGAGATCTGCAACTTTAAAATGACTAGAGTTCCTATTGGTTTAAATCGTCAAGGACAGAAATAAGACTCCTACTGCAAAACAGTTTGATCCATTCCTGGTTTTACCATGTTTTTGTACACACCTGAGCTGGTTACCTATACTGTGGCTAATAAAGCATGCATTAAAACTGCTATGCAACAGGAGTCTTATTTCCATCATCGATTCAATAAGCATCACAGGGCATTCAGTGGTCCGAATAGGCTACTCTGAAGGGTATCTACCACAAACTTTTTGGACCATGCTAACCCAGTACAGGGGCATGTATTCATAAGCTATACATATCATATTTATCCATCTGTCAAGAGCCATTAGGAATCTACAAGTAGCTACCTGGGGATTTGTCATGCATTTATAACCACTAACACGCAACAGCAAAACATGCCTTGGAAACAACCGAATAGGAAAGTTATTGTGGAGCAGCTCAGTGCACAGTGATAGTGATCAGTGTGAAGTCAGAGACTCTAGTCTGAAAGGTTTCATCATGGACATTCCAGACAACAGGAAGATTTCAAACTTAAACAGAAGATAGACTCTACCGGCATAGAAGCAAGACTCCCATTGCTAAGTTTTTCAAAAGACACTTGAGTTTGTTACCGCTACACTGCGCTAATGAAGCTTGTAGTAAAACCTGGAATGGGTCGAACCCCTGTGTTCGAAGGGTCTTATTTACATCTTTATACTATAAAAACCAGACAGACTTCTAGTTGAAATAAAGTACAAGATTCAACTCACTTGGGAGAACTCCCCTTCACAAAACGGGAAGGTACGCAGCATCCACAAACCTTTGAGAGAGAAAAGAAAACGCATGTCGGCAACACAGATCACCTGGTTCTGATGCTTCATAACCTTCTACTAAAAGGTCAAGGCCGGGTTTAATCACGTTTTGAAAGGCTGTTCTCTGCATTACAAGACATGCATTACAAGCGTGCTGAATTCTGAAGTGGAACACATGCAAGCCCATTACATAAGTGCAATTTGGTTTTATAGGTCAGTCAAGCATTCAACCATATATGAACCATTACAATAGTCAGTTGAATGATGGTTCTCAATTTAAAAAAACCCTCTTCTGCATTAACATGCAGTGTGTTTCAGTGCACTGTGAAAGAGCATCACGTTGTATTCAGAAACTCTAGTCTGTTAGCAAATCATCATGAACACACTCCAGTTGATACAGTAAGAAAGTCACACTTGGGTTTGCATTGCCAGATTGAGTGCTGGCCAGTCCAGCCTTCTATAAAATGTCTAGAATAGGTCTTAAAATGATCCTGGTCATGCAGCTACAAGGAAGGAACAGAAGATTTTAAAAGAAAATGTATCAAATATTAGTTGTATACAGGACTAGCAAGTTTCTAGTCCTGCAAAAATCACAAAAGGGCAAACATTAAGGAGTTTGTCCAAATTACAGCCAGTAGTTGCTTACCTGAAGTTAATCATTTTCAGTAGAAGGAATCCAGGAGGAGGGATCTGCCTAAAATTGAAGCAAAGAAAGTTAGTTAACAGGACACGAAGCAGGAAATCTTAGGGGTTTTAAGTGCTAGAGTGTGTTTCAGTGCACTGTGAAAGAGCATCACGTTGTATTCAGAAACTCTAGTCTGTTAGCAAATCATCATGAACACACTCCAGCAGATAACATGCATTTACATTTTATATAGATAACACTACCCAGTAAGCAGCCTGCAAAACAGCAGTTTGTTAAACAGCCGTTTGTTTTAGCAAACATGCATCATTCTACAATCTTGCAGTGCAAAAATCCATTCGTTAAACTTACCCAGAAATTCTCTCATCTGTCCTCGCATTGCCCATTTTGATGAAGCAGGATTTGCCCACCTACAGGAATGAAAGTGAATTAGTTTGCCAGCCCTAAACACAACCACATGGCACCCTGGCAGCACATCTATTTCCTGCCTGGAGTGTTTCTTCAGTGCACTGTGAAAGAGCATCACGTTGTATTCAGAAACTCTAGTCTGTTAGCAATCATCATGAACACACTCCAGCAGATTCAGAATCATTTAGAAACAAGTCTGTCGACACAGCCTGCCTGGTTTAAAATGTTCCTCCATACGTCCCCAGATCATTTATGGTAAACAAGGATCCACAACGGAATAGGCAGTTCTGAACCATACCAAGTCCACCCCCTACCATTCAAATCTAGACAAAGATGAGTGGGTAGGTTGGTGCATAATTCACCAAAATGAGCCACATTGACCCCCAGATTAGAAACCTGGCTTTCACAGAAAAAGTGAAAGGCTTGTCTAGCGATTTAGACCCAGCTTCACAAAGCAGTTTGTCAGCAACTAAAACCATCTTCTCACTACTCGCTCCACAAAATATTGCTTTAGTAGATATTCCACTCAGGAGTTAAAAGATCACCTCTCAATTCTGTATCTTGTAATAGAATTGAACTGGGATTAGCTGACTGCTACATAGCTCTTTGTGAAACTGACCCCAAGACTAGTTTAGTGAATACACATACCTATGATCACCCCCAGATTGGAAGGCAAGAGGCCATTACATTACTTAACGGACAGGCAATAACTGAAATTAACAAGAAACTTTTCCCTGCACCACTAGCAATAAGCCTCACCTGAAATGGATCCCATCTCCAGCACTCGCCCAAGAATAAAAGGCAGCATCGATTTCCAGCTAAAAATTAAAAAAGGGAATTAGAAGGTCATCCTCTCATAGTACTGTGTGTACCACCAGGAGTGTTTCTAGCCTTCCTGCAGACAGTATTTAGAGATGCCCTCCAACAGACTGATATTCATCAAAATGCCCAGGGTCACTTTGGGCTGGATGGGGCAGAGGGCTGGCTAATGAAACAGCTTCTGTAGCCTCTCAACTGCGTAACACGTGATCACAGGTCCCAAGCGAGGTTTGATCGGTGGATTTGACTTATGCCACATCGCAAACTAAACATGAAATTGTCTTTCGCGTTAAAGAGCTCAGTCCAGGAGTGTCTCAGTGCGCTGCGAGAGTAACTTCACAGTGGAATCAGTGAACCAGAAAGCATTTTCATCATCAACACTCCTCAGCCGGCTCACCAAGAGGCCGGGGATATTACCCCAGGGCCCGATCAATACTGAACATTTAGAAATGTATCTCTAGCAGATAACATTGAGAAACTGCATGCTCATTTAAGCTATCAATTTAGGTTACCTACCCGACTCAGCAAAAAAGAGCGCCACTTCTCTGGCCCATAAACGTACAACTATTCCAATGCTGACCTGCAGGTGGCGTTACAACACACTGCCGTCAGTGAAACCCCGTCAAACTTCTCATTCATTTGACCCAATATAAGCAAAAGTGTAGTAAGCGCCTGGTTTAAAACAACGCGCCCACGCCTATCAGTTATTTTAACCTCAAAGTGAAATCAGTTTTTATTTTATGATGGAAATGCTAAACGCCCGTGTTACTTAAATAGCGCTCTTTTCAACCTTACTAACAAATAACTGTAATAGTCATACTCCGCCATTTTGTTCTATGTCATAGTGCTGTAAGCCTCCTAAACTTTAAATGCATGGGGCAGAGCCTTCGTTTCCGGGGATAGACGTTTTATCCGATCGGTATATACACCTTTTTTCCTAAACAATAATACGTTAATTATAATAAGATTCTAATATCAGCAACACGCAAGTTAAAAAAAAAAAATTAAGTCTACTAAAACGTTTCAGGCGTATTCAAGAAAATAAAACACGCTATAAATGTATCAAATATACTTCTACTGCATGGAAACGTACATATTCTCTTTAAGCAATCCTTCTATAGAGACGCAAAACGGGAACATCTCATGCTTCCACGCATGCACAGTCCACACATGCTCTTACCTCTGCTAAAACACAGTACCGCGCAAGAAAGACCCACTAGCGTGTCGACCGTGGTATTTATAGGGGGCCTGTCTGCACACCCTGTCATGAAAGGTACTCGGGAGATTGCCTGAATAAAATAACAAGCTGTAAACTGCATTGCCAGAACCATTACGCTCTCTCAACTAGACACCAATATTAAACTGGATAGTGCGGCGCGGACACAAGGAAATAATACATGAAGATTAAGGAATCGACACAACGGCAGCAGCTCAATATTACGTAATGCGAATAGCAATCACTTGTTTTATTAATGCAACTAAGTGTAATATATTAGGTACTTCTACTGTCTTGCTTTTCTTGACTAAAACCTGCGCCAGGAAACGACCGAGAGATGGAGTCTGCATTACACCCACGAAAGAAGCGTCATTTACACAAAGTTCTACTTATGTTTACATTTATTTATTTATTTATTTTTGTCCAGAGAACCGTGTCCACAGCCGGCCAGTTCTGTCACTAAATATTGTTCCTTGACCAGCTCGGCGTACGTTCGACAACATGGTGACCAGAGTTCATAAAAAAATTCAGATGTCAGCTATTTAAATTTAGGAAAATGAAATGGCAGTCTAAAATAAAAATAGGTCTACTTATTAATGTTTTAGCATACACATACCCGGGTATTCATTATACATATTTTCTAAGCCCCTGATACAGAAATGTTTGTATTTCATTTTTATAAATATGTTTTGATTATTATGTTACAGTTTTAATAAGAACAGATACTGCTAGCGGCCCCATATCATGTATTTAGTTGTCAGTTTGAACTGAAACAACACGATGCAGTTAAACTACCTGTGTTTTTGCAGTATAATTAAACTAGTGCACTTCTGTTCTGAATGCGGTCGACAGGTAAACCACAACAGAACAACCGCGACTATCTAGGCAAACACTATCTTGGCGGATTATGACGTGTTACCTGTTCACCATAGCAGTGGGGTTTAAAACTCTGTAATTCCGGGTTTAATTAAAATCTTCCGGAATGCATGGTCTTAATTATAAGGGCGAATGCTTAAAAACTACTGGCACGATACGCAGATTTCTGTATCCACATATAATTATGTATCCCCTTAGATTTGACGCCTGCGTAGATCAAGATCGCTAAAGTGAACGCTTGATGTTTCTGAACAGTAGGGCCTATTTACATGTAATAAAATTAAAATGTGTACTTTTAATCAAAGGTTTCGTGTATTGAGCAACGCAGGAGGCTGAGCGTACTGTAGAAAATCAGTGGTGTTAAGCGTGTTGTTTTATTTTGCAACAGAATTAGTTTAGTCTTGTTTTCAATATTTGTTGCAAACTGCAGCAGAACTCAATGACAGTGCTTGAGAATACAGCGGGACTCGCGCACAGGAATATCACGCATCCACGTCCAGCTTTGAAAAACTGCATCTGCACAGGCATGGGATCATGCGGGGTACAGAATTCTATGGGGTACAAAAATCTGCGTCACACCTGGTTGGGCATGTAAGATTACAATCAAATATAAACAAAGCAGCATTCGGCAATATAGGGTTAAACTCTGGGGTCAATGCGGTCCGTTATGAATATTCTGCAGCCAACATATCCAGCGTCCTAGTACTTATTTTGCCGCTTCTGAGAGTATTTCCATTATAGTGTAGTGCCAAGTTAGTCATGTGATATTAAAACTTGAGAGCTTATCGGAAGAGGGTTTGTTGTTTTCAGAATACTTTCACTTTAGTTGTACAAACCTGTGAAGCTGAATTCTGCTCACGACAGATGACGATGCGCTCCCTATTGGCTGAGATCTGTTTATGTAGCCAATCACGTTATGTTCCACTAAAAAGGTTCATTAAATGAGTTATTTTAGTTTAGTAACTGCGTGAGACTTCTTACAATATATCACAAAATACCATTTTACAGAGTTATAGAAGTAGTCGCTTTCCGGCAAGTATCTTGATTAGTTTTATTACTGGATTGGTTTGTGAGGAGCAGAGATGGCTGTATCACTGCTAATGCAATATCAGATATTGGCTGCACTACTAACATTGCTTCTCTTGAATACACCTGCTATTGCCGGTAAGTGTTACATGTTTACCATTTCAACAAGTAACTTCACTGTAAACACATAGAATACATCAGTAATGTAATGCTACAGTCGTTTAATTACACTGTAAAAATAATAGAGGTACATATCTCTGATTTCGAGGGTTGTTGTCTTTTACCACTTATTGTTGTCCGATAAAATAAATAAATAAATCAATTTCTGCTGATTCTCAGTAACTGCCGGAATATTGTAGAATACCAGTGTTGGACTTTTAACTTTTGTGCTTTTTACAAATATCCTAAGGATTTTAATGAGCAATACCGAATAACCGGGTTGAGCATCTAGATTTACCCTAAAAACGAGTTTCCAAACTGGTGACTGCTGTGTAACCACTAGCACACAGACCAGTGCTTGTTGATACACCCGGAGCGGTGTTTATCTCCATAGCAATGACATTTTTAATTTTAGAAATGTGTCATTTTTTATTTTAATTTTTTATTTTTTTTTTATTTTAACTTTTAAGCAAATAGATGGTGAACTTAATTGCAGAATAAGGCATCGGAAGTTGTGAGGGTCTGTGTTTTTATTTTGGTAAATGTCATTTGCATAATTAAAATGTCATCTCCAAGTTATCAGAGGGTGAAGTGTGATTACTGCAAAAAAATACACGAGACGGGACGAGCTTGCTAATCATACAAAGGGTTAAACATGAAGGGAAGCCGCAAGCTTTTCTGTTGAAACACATCGTTGTTTTCAACGCATTAAGGAGTTTGTGCTAGACTCCAGTTGGTACGCCTACCCCTCCCTCAATTTGAAACAAACAGTTCAAACAGTTATTCTGTTTACATGTTTTATTCATTATTGGATTATTGATGTAAGATCCTTGCTATTATTATAGAAAGACAAATATAAAATGTTGATCAATGCTCGTTTTTCTTATAATTGACATGTCACATTGAAGCTGTATTACCTGAATATTACCCATTGCTAAACTGAATATAGAGATTATTTTGACACAAATGGACTTTCTTACTTTTGTATACCATATTACTGAACTCACTTTGATACAATGTATTGCCTGTATAACCGTGTTGTGGTGTTATTGTTCGACTCTGTTTCATTTTCCGGATCTTGCGCTTGCTTGAAAGTTATTAATAATAAGGAGTGCTTATAATTAATACCATTACAAAGATCAGCTAGTTATTCTTGAGTTGGTATTGTAAATGTATTTACTTGTTAATTCGTCCTACAATGCTAAATTACACCAATTTTACTAGACAGATATTTTGAAGGTTACTTTAAAGCCACAAAAGTGTGTTTACAAATATAAACAACAGTATTCTGAGCCGTTATCTAAACTGTAGAAAGGAGCTTTTAGTCACAGCCTAAGAAAAATAAAATAAAAATAAATAATAATTTGCTCTGCACACTAATTCCTGTGTTTTGATGAAAGAATACCTCTAGTGTACTTTCTTTTTACTTTAGCCTATCGGCTACTGGTAATACAAAATAAAGCATCGTGCTGCATTGTACACATTACTGTACACATCACTGGACCATGGATACTGGTACTGCAGTGAGGGGACAAAAGCAACAGACAACGCACCAGGGCCTGGATTCAATCAAACATATGGCAGCGCCAGAGCCACTGTGAAGTACAGCAATGGTGGTCCCATGAATTTGATTTAATTCAGCCCTAGTTAGAGCTTGCTGTATGTTTCTCTCCTTTCATGTTGGTAATTACTTCAAAACACATTCATAGTTCTTATTTTGTATGTAGTTTTCCCCTAAAAAAATGTCTTTTGTTTTAATGTGACTTGTTGTTTCTCATTTATATGTAAAGAGAAGTATTATATTTATTTATTTCTTAGCAGACGCCCTTATCCAGGGCGACTTACAATTGTTACAAGATATCACATTATTTTTACATGCAATTACATTATTTTTTACACATTATTTTTATATACAATTACCCATTTATACAGTTGGGTTTTTACTGGAGCAATCTAGGTAAAGTACCTTGCTCAAGGGTACAGCAGCAGTGTCCCCCACCTGGGATTGAACCCACGACCCTCCAGTCAAGAGTCCAGAGCCCTAACCACTACTCCACACTGCTGCCCCAAGCTTTTCATATTTTTACAATATCTGAGTGCTTTAAATACATTTTAACTTTGCCTAATATTTGCCATTATATATTATCAGTGCAATTATAGAAATGACTAAAAATACATTTTGAAGATTTTGAAAAATTCGTCTATATAGTGGAAACAGTATGGGAGGTGGTTGGTCTAAATAATTCTGCGATGGTTCAGCTTAACCTACTAGCATATATATTTTAAAATCATACAATCACTTGATAAACTTTGCTTTAAAAATTAGATTCCCCAGTAGGGGCTTAATGGTGTGCTAACAAGGGACGAGCCCTGATGGTCCAAATGGCCTTTTCCCGTCCAGAAACCTTTCTTATGTTCTTTGAAACTCTTAAAACCAAATTGTTTTCCCATAATAAGAACTAGATAGTTTTAAAGCCTATATTGACAAACGCTGTTTTCAGTAGACACGTTAATTATGTATATTTACAGTGATGTGGTTTCTGACTCCAGAAGAGCCGGGTTGGGCATGTAAGATCATCATAAAACAAAGTAACATTCGGCAATATAGGGTTAAAACCATAGGGTGAAATGCGGTAGCCATCGTGTCTGTTTTGAATATTCTGCAGCCAAAACATTCAACGTCCTAGTACTTATTCTGCCCCTTCTGATTAATGATACCATTAATGTAGTCACATGTTAGTCATGTGATATTACAACTTGAGAGCTTATCTGTTTTCTCTTATAGGAAATTACGACCGGGTTTGTTGTTTTCAGAATACAAAGTACTTTCACTTTTACAAACCTGTGAAACTGAATTCTGCTCATCGACTAATGACCCTGCACTCCCTATTGGCTGAGACCTGTTTCTGTAGCCAATCACGTTATTCTCCACTGCAAGAGGTTCATTAGGAGTGTTTTCAGTTTTAGTTTGGTAAATGTTGCAAGTCAGTGCGTGAGAATTCAACAATACATCACAAAATACCATCTCACAGAGTTACAGAACTAGATGTTTTCCTGCAAGCGTATGGATTCGTTATATTACTGGATTGGTTTCTGAGGAGCAGAGATGGCTGTATCACGTGCTAATGCAATGTCAGATATTGGCTGTACTACTGTTATTGCTACTTGAATACGTCTGCAGGTAAGTGTTACATGTTCACAATTTTTACAATGTAGGACGTTCAACTTGCAAGCTCTTTAATATCCTAAAGATTTTAATGAGCAATGCCGAATAACCGGGTTGAGCAGATTTTATCCTAAAAATGCGTTTCCAAACTGGTGACTGCTGTATAACCACTAGCACACAGACTTTTATAGCCATGATTTTTTTTCATGTCTCGTTTTTAAAAGTTTTAAACAAACACAGCGTGAACTTAATTGAGGAATAAAGTATCGGCAGTTGTGAGGGTCAGTGTTTTTATTTTAGTATAATTAAAATGTAACCAAGTTATCAGAGCGTGAAGTGTGATTACGAGCAAGCCATTTTCCATCCAACTTTTAAGCTCGGTAAAACGTTTGCGAATAAGAAAATATATGCGATAAACACTTTGGAAAACGGTTTAAGTCGACTTTTAAGAAGTTTTACTCGCATGACAAGCTCGCTCGCTAGAGGTGGTTGTATTTTTTACTCGCAGCGACATTTTATTCGACATTTTCATGGAAAACCGTAACGAGCGTATTTCTGGTCCTAGCGCCCCTTCGCGCCATTCCAGTGACGTCAAATTGTTTAATGCGCATGCTCTGATGATAAAACAAGTTGGCAGACGTGGAGCAAATAAGAAACTCAATTATTCATTTCATTTTATGTTAGACTACAGATAAAGTGGTAGAAACTTAATTACCTAGTGTGTGAGTTGTTTGAATGTGTATTGTGTTATTAAACTGTACTTTTGAAATCATGAACTGCTCCCTATTTTAGGGAATCCTTCTGAATCATATCATACGGTAATTCAAATCATGTGATGAATACTTTCCATATATGGACTGTATCGGGGTTTCCCTAAAATATAAAACCAATCACAAGTATTAGTATTTTATCGTGTCACTGCCAAAAATGCACTGATTTGCCTGACAATCACACAAGCAAATCTTACTGAATGCGTCACCTTTTGCTAAAGATATTAATTTTAAATAAATTACTTGGTAAACACAGCATATTGTGTATACCAGAACACTAATAGTTATGCTGTTTCTCTTCTTCCTCTAGATACTCACTCTATGAGGTATATTTTCACTGGGATTTCAGAGGGAATGGATTTCCTGAGTTTGTTTTGAAGGGATGGTGGATAATGAACAGGCTGAGTACTACAACAGTGACATGAAGAAGGTGATAATCAGAATAGAAGGGATGGAAAAGGCTATCAATCCTGAGCACTGGGACAGACATAATGCTCGTGCATTTGAGGAGAAGATATGGATGGAAGTGGAATTAAAAAGAGCATTGCTTCGTTTTAACCATACCAGAGGTAAGTACATAGAGGCACACAGATACTAGTAATGCACTGTTAGAAACACTGGACAGGATGGGATTGCTGTAGCAGAACCTGTTTGGTTTACCGGCTTTGTTGTTTGTGTGTCATTTTAAAATCGGCTACATTGGCATGCAGAGCCAGTCAGTGGTTTCAAAACTATTGTGTTTTCAGCCTGGACACAAAACAAGCAGCACAGTATATACTAACACAGCGAGGCAGTGTTGTGATATACTAACACAGCGAGGCGGTGTTGTGATACACTAACACAGCGAGGCAGTGTTGTGATATACTAACACAGTGAGGCAGTGTTGTGACATACTAACACAGCGAGGCAGTGATGTGATATACTAACACAGCGAGGCAGTGTTGTGACATACTGACACAGCGAGGCAGTGTTGTGATACACTAACACAGCGAGGCAGTGTTGTGACACACTGACACAGCGAGGCAGTGTTGTGATATACTAACACAGCGAGGCAGTGTTGTGATATACTAACACAGCAAGGCAGTGTTGTGATATACTAACACAGCGAGGCAGTGTTGTGACACACTGACACAGCGAGGCAGTGTTGTGATATACTAACACAGCGGGCGGTGTTGTGACATACTAACACAGCGAGGCAGTGTTGTGACATACTAACACAGGGAGGCAGTGTTGTGATATACTAACACAGCGAGGCAGTGTTGTGATATACTAACACAGCGAGGCAGTGTTGTGACATACTAACACAGCGAGGCAGTGTTGTGACACACTGACACAGCGAGGCAGTGTTGTGATACACTGACACAGCGAGGCGGTGTTGTGATATACTAACACAGCGAGGCAGTGTTGTGATACACTAACACAGCGAGGCGGTGTTGTAATACACTAACACAGCGAAGCAGTGTGGTGATATACTAACACAGCGAGGCAGTGTGGTGATATACTGACACAGTGAGGCAGTGTTGTGATATACTAACACAGTGAGGCAGTGTTGTGATATACTAACACAGCGAGGCAGTGTGGTGATATACTAACACAGCGAGGCGGTGTTGTGATATACTAACACAGCGAGGCAGTGTGGTGATATACTAACACAGCGAGGCGGTGTGGTGATATACTAACACAGCGAGGCGGTGTTGTGATATACTAACACAGCGAGGCGGTGTTGTGATATACTAACGCAGCGAGGCAGTGTTGTGATATACTAACACAGCGAGGCGGTGTTGTGATATACTAACACAGCGAGGCAGTGTTGTGATATACTAACACAGCGAGGCAGTGTGGTGATATACTAACACAGCGAGGCAGTGTTGTGATATACTAACACAGCGAGGCAGTGTTGTGATATACTAACACAGCGAGGCAGTGTTGTGATATACTAACACAGCGAGGCAGTGTTGTGATATACTAACACAGCGAGGCAGTGTTGTGATATACTAACACAGCGAGGCAGTGTTGTGATATACTAACACAGCGAGGCAGTGTTGTGATATACTAACACAGCGAGGCAGTGTTGTGATATACTAACACAGCGAGGCAGTGTTGTGATATACTAACACAGCGAGGCAGTGTTGTGATATACTAACACAGCGAGGCAGTGTTGTGATATACTAACACAGCGAGGCAGTGTTGTGATATACTAACACAGCGAGGCAGTGTTGTGATATACTAACACAGCGAGGCAGTGTTGTGATATACTAACACAGCGAGGCAGTGTTGTGATATACTAACACAGCGAGGCAGTGTTGTGATATACTAACACAGCGAGGCAGTGTTGTGATATACTAACACAGCGAGGCAGTGTTGTGATATACTAACACAGCGAGGCAGTGTTGTGATATACTAACACAGCGAGGCAGTGTTGTGATATACTAACACAGCGAGGCAGTGTTGTGATATACTAACACAGCGAGGCAGTGTTGTGATATACTAACACAGCGAGGCAGTGTTGTGATATACTAACACAGCGAGGCAGTGTTGTGATATACTAACACAGCGAGGCAGTGTTGTGATATACTAACACAGCGAGGCAGTGTTGTGATATACTAACACAGCGAGGCAGTGTTGTGATATACTAACACAGCGAGGCAGTGTTGTGATATACTAACACAGCGAGGCAGTGTTGTGATATACTAACACAGCGAGGCAGTGTTGTGATATACTAACACAGCGAGGCAGTGTTGTGATATACTAACACAGCGAGGCAGTGTTGTGATATACTAACACAGCGAGGCAGTGTTGTGATATACTAACACAGCGAGGCAGTGTTGTGATATACTAACACAGCGAGGCAGTGTTGTGATATACTAACACAGCGAGGCAGTGTTGTGATATACTAACACAGCGAGGCAGTGTTGTGATATACTAACACAGCGAGGCAGTGTTGTGATATACTAACACAGCGAGGCGGTGTTGTGATATACTAACACAGCGAGGCAGTGTTGTGATATACTAACACAGCGAGGCAGTGTTGTGATACACTAACACAGCGAGGCAGTGTTGTGATATACTAACACAGCGAGGCAGTGTTGTGATACACTAACACAGCGAGGCAGTGTTGTGATATACTAACACAGCGAGGCAGTGTTGTGATACACTAACACAGCGAGGCAGTGTTGTGATATACTAACACAGCGAGGCAGTGTTGTGATATACTAACACAGTGAGGCAGTGTTGTGACATACTAACACAGCGAGGCAGTGTTGTGATATACTAACACAGCGAGGCAGTGTTGTGATATACTAACACAGCGAGGCAGTGTTGTGATATACTAACACAGCGAGGCAGTGTTGTGATATACTAACACAGTGAGGCAGTGTTGTGACATACTAACACAGCGAGGCAGTGTTGTGATATACTAACACAGCGAGGCAGTGTTGTGATATACTAACACAGCGAGGCAGTGCTGTGATATACTGACACAGCGAGGCAGTGTTGTGATACACTAACACAGCGAGGCAGTGTTGTGGAGAGGTCGTTATTGAAGAACTCACCTGGCACATGGGGTTTGTACTTCTATCTGCAGACAGACGCTGTAGGTCCAACATCACCTATATAATATTAGCAGTTAACATGCAAAGGTACTGCTAATGTAGGTAATAAACCACAATAACAAAAGACATGTTTGCTTTCTCCTAATATCATTAATACATATATCTTCTTACAAAGTTAAGAGGCTAGTCTAGCCCATATTATACAGTTAGACCATTTGTGAAAACACACTGATGTGTGTGACAGGGTGGCTGGGCGGTGACATCACGGCAGAAGCAGGAACTTAAAAACACTGACACCAAGTCTGCAGTTTCCAAATAATAAAGACACGGCACACCGTTTTATTAAGAAAAATAAATAAAATATTCAAACAAAAACACTGTGCTCACAGAGCAGAATAAAAGGGTAAACAAAAATAATCACGAACACAAAAGTAATAAATAAACTATACAGGTCAGGCTGTCACTGTTCCTGTATATTAGTTTCGTTTTAGTTTGCTTTACTTTCGCTTTCTCTCTCTCTCTGTCTCTCTTTCTCTCTCTCTCTGTCTCTCTCTCCACTCTCTGCGCTCCTCTCGTACCCCCCTCCCGAGTGCAGAGAGCTGCAGGTTTATATATCGTGGCTGAGGGGTTTAACTAGCTGGCAATTATTCTATTACCCCTCGGTCACAATCTGGACAAGGTTTTTAATTTCAGAACACGTTTTAAATAAAAACAATAATAAACACACGGGGCTCGCCGTCATTTACACAACGATAATACAAAACAAATACAAAATAATAATCTGCACAGGGGCGGAGGGGGAAACCTCATTTACACAACGATAATACAAAACTAATACAAAATAATAATCTGCACAGGGGCGGAGGGGGAAACCTCATTTACACAACGATAATACAAAACTAATACAAAATAATAATCTGCACAGGGGCGGAGGGGGAAACCTCATTTACACAACGATAATACAAAACTAATACAAAATAATAATCTGCACAGGGCTGAGGGGAAACCTCATTTACACAACGATAATACAAAACTAATACAAAATAATAATCTGCACAGGGGCGGAGGGGGAAACCCCGTTCTAAAAATAAACAAATACATTGAAAGCAGCAGGGCTTACTGCCACCCTGCTACAGTGTGATATTGTATTTTTTATGTTTAGGAGGTTACAGGTACATTCCAATTCAATGTCAATGTGTGTGTTTTTTATGTATGTGTTTGCTCCAGGAGTTCACACTTTCCAAAGGACACTCGGTTGTGAACTGGATGATGACGGGACCACACAGAGATATTGGCAGGATGGTTACGATGGGAAGGATTTCATTGTTTATGATGAGAAGACACAGACTTGGACCGCGGCTGTTCCACAGGCTGTGTACTATAAACTGAAATGGGAAGCTGACACAGCATTCAAACATTACATAAACCATCTTTTTGAACAGGAATGTGTGGACTGGCTGAAGAATTACATTCAGTACGGAAGAGTGAAGAGGAAGGGTAAAGTAACATTATTATAATTGCTGTGGCAAAATATTTCATGATATGCTGAACAAAATCCCCAAACCCTTGCAAACTGTACAATTACATAAAACATAGGCATGTCTCTGCAATACACATATTTCACCAAGAGAGAAATATGCACATTCATCTAGATGTTAGACTTGAACAGTTTAAAAGGAGATATGTCTTTTCTAGTATGTATTTCATAAACGTCAAGTTTAAAAAACAGTTGGCATCCAAAGCCATCTCTTTGTCACATGTCTCTTATACTTGCATGGTGTTTGCAATCATTCTGAGGGGTTCTGGTTCTGTTATTATCATGTTTCTCTAAATCTGCCTTGACCTGGCTTTGAGCTTCTCTGGAGGATCCTCAATGCTGAGACTAGCAGCCTTCCTCATTCATTCAAACCATGTTACAAGGGAGAGTTTAAAAAGTCACATCGGCCATGTTTATAACAGAGAAAAGAACTGGTATGCTATTTATCATATCTGTTAGATATAATGTTCAATGTGCCTGCATTTTTAGGAGGGTTTGCAGCAAAATTTTCTGATGCCTGAGATGGAAGTCATTGTATTTTAATTGAGATGGGCGTTTCCATGCTGATGGAAACTTTACACACATGTAAATGTTTGAGTAAATTGACAAGTCGAATCTTGATTTCTTTGAGATTAAATATTAAAATTAGATAAAACACACACTGGAGCTGTAGTGTAGATAACTTCGTCTGGTGGGACCAGCAAATCAGACTTAAAGTTTTCAAGGAATAAAAAGGTTAGACATTACAGCAATGTAAAGTTTATAAATGGTTTATTTCTCTGCAGTTACATTTCGAGATGTTTATTCATGTTTATGAGTGTGAAAGACTTCCATGAAAGAAAGGAAAAATTCAGTATTTGGCAACACGGTACAGGTATATTTTTTTATGCATTGAAATAGAAACCATCTAAAGGTAACAGTTGATCAGCACAAAGGACTGAAGGATTATTCTCGTTGCCCCCATGACGTTGTGAATGGTTGTATTTTTGTTTATCACACACTTCATTAAAAAAGAAAAAGAAGTGTGTGACAAAATAATTAAATCTGAATTTTGAAAACAGTGCGTAACAACTGCTCCAGCATGTAAACCACAGTTGATGATAACGAAGGCAGTCCACATTGTGACAGCAGAAAAACCCTTTTGGTGCCATTGAGACCGGGCTCATTATACTGTAAATCTTGTGACCCTATACAATTGTGTTTCTCCATTGAAAAGCACTGCACTCCGTTGAATAAGGAAAGGTGATCATATCAAGGTCTCAGACTATGATTACAACTTTGTGTTTTCAGCCGTGATTCAACAAGCATGATTTGTATGGCATACTAATACTAATGCACTAATAGTAAAGCCCCAGGTTTTTCTCTCATTTAAATGAACCTGCAATCTGTTGCTGCAATGTAATCCTGTAGGACTGGCTCCTTGCTTTTAGTTCCCATTTCTCAGTTGACCTTTTCCCCTGCCTGAGCTCTCCTGGCTCCAGGGGCTTTACATTGTGCTTTGACTGCCATTCCCTCTTCACAGAATACATCTTTTCTTTTGATAAACTCCAGTTCAAATATCAATATTGATTTGTTTTAGCTGGACGCATCTATATATTGTTCCTGATGATAGTCACCCATCAAATCTGTAACTTTTTCTTAAATTCCTCTGCAGTTCCTCCTGAAGTGAGGCTCTTTCAGAAGAAAGCTGTTCAACCTGCAGGGTCAGAGGTCACCTGTCACGTGACAGGGTTCTACCCTAGAGAGGTCGAGGTGACCTGGCTGAAAGACGGGCAGGGTCCCCCGGAGGAGGGGGTGTGGAGTGGGGAGGTGCTGCCCAACATGGACGGGACCTACCAGGTTAGAAAGACCCTGACAGTGAGCCCTGAGGAGCAGGAGAGACACAGATACACCTGCCAGGTGGACCACGCCAGCCTGGGGAGAAGATAGAGAAGGAGTGGGGTAAGAGACAGCTCCCAATTGCTTTAGATTAAACAGATAGTCTCTGTTATGTGTGTTTTGTATCATTATTGATGGTTGATTTCTACTTAGATCATTAGTTGCCATGCTTACTAATTCTTTCAGCAAAACATTGTGCATTCTGAAAATACTGCTGAAGGCTGGACAGACAGGAAAGAAATGAAATTTTACAAACATGAAGACGATATAAAGTAACCCTTTAAATGCCTGCTTTGTGTTTACAGTGCCAGAGACTGAACTGCGCCCGGGGCTCATTGCTGGAGTTGTCGTGGGTGTGCTGGGTCTGATTGCAGTGATCGCTGGACTTGTCACCTGGAAGAAGAGACAAGCAGGTGAGTTTGAGAGGGGCAAGCCTTCCCTTGTCCTTTATTTCTGTAATTTACATAGAAAGAACACATTGACAGATTATAACACTGTAATTTCAGGATCTAATATATAAAACAGTTTTTTAGGCCTTGTTCAAAATGTGGACCCTTAAGCTCTTATGTTTAGGGATGGAAATAAGACTCCTATTGCACAGCAGTTTCACTCATTCCAGGTTTTAATACGAGCGTGATTAGCCCAGTGTATAGGTAACAAGCTCAGATGTGTCAGTTTAAACTGGCTTTTTGAACACCCTTCACTGGGTCAGTTAATAAAGTACAGGATCCGAATAACTCTTTAGTCTCAAAGATAGTGTGTGTGGCATTTTATTGAAAAGGACTTTGAAAAAAGGTGACATACAGGGTGCTAAAAGCATAAAGATCCTAAATTAAAAAATAACATTCAATCCACAGTGGTTGTAGTGCAGTAGAGTATTAAAAATGAGACAGAATTGAACTTGAATCCTGTGTCTTGCTGCTCACTTCCAGGTGCCAAACAGCCTGACTACAAACCAGCTCACGGTGAGTACTATAGAGATGTGTTAACTGCACTGTTTTAAATAGGATATCCGGAAGGTAAAATAACCAATTTTTTTGACAGGTATGGATTTCAGACAGCACACAACTCCTTGAGATTATTCCCACAGCTATGTTTGCTTGAATATAACATTCATCTAGGATTAAACAACAACAAAAATCAGAAATGATGCACAGTATAAATTAGATTGCTGATCAAGAAGGCTGATCTTTAGGTGTAATTTTGAGCAGTTAACTGGAGCAATCTTAGTACATGGTGCAAACAGAACACTTGCACTACCCAATATGTTTTGCCTCATTTTGTAGGGCTCACATTTTTCTATGTGTAAAACGCACGCATTATGGTAAAGGTGAATTAGATTTGCTTGATGGTCATTTATTTGAAGCTGTTAGTGTAGTAAACTTGATCCATGCAGATAGTTCAATGCTGGTCAGCTTTGAGAGGCTGCGTGACAGAGTGTAGTCAACATTGAAGAGACGCCAGTCATGGAAATGTAGTGATTGGTACTCAAAGGTGAGCCGATGCGCAAAGCTGCTGGGAGTTTTGAAGAATATAAATGGCAAACTTGATGGTTTCACATACTTAAGTCAAAGTAGTCCACGATTAGTGCCAATTATGGTCTGGTAAACTAGCCCTTAGAATGTGTGTTTCTTTTTTAATAAACAAACATTATTGTGCCTCTTTCATAGGATAATGTGAGATCTACAGAGTGATAGTTATACATATTAGATATGCTTTACTGGAATTGATTAGTAAGCCCAGTGTACTCTGAGCTGCATTTGTTCTGTGTTGTCTTTACTATGTTTAAATCTATTAAAGGTTCGTTCTTCCCTGCCTGATGTCTGATTCTATTTTCTCTTTATAGGAAAGGATCAGAGTGAGGTGTCATCCAACTCATCCAACAGCTCCTAAGGTACAGATCCCTCTTCATTCCTCTGTCATGCGTACAATACAATCACTCTGCAAGGTTTTGAATCTGTTCATCCATATCTGTGTTGTTTCAGGAGTTGCTGTGATGCTGAATGCAGAAGAAGTGAAAACACGACACAGCTGAGCAGGCAGGATTGCTGTCTGGGAGTCACTCACAGTAAACACAAGCACAACTGCTTACTGGATTTGAGCACTGATGTCTGTATTTACTGTACTGTTGTTACTTGAATTGTTACAAGTTGTTACACGGCCTCTTCGTACTTAAGGTCCAACACAACCCTGGTTTTAGAAGCTGTTGATTCTCGTTTGTAGGCCTACTCCTCCCCTCCATTTGAAAGTTAAAAATAATGTTACTAATATTTTGTTTGATATTATATTTACATTTCCTGCTGATAATGTTTTTTTTAATACAACAGATAATGGTTTATCATGCAGAGTAATGTGTGTGTGTGTGTGTGTGTGTGTGTGTGTGTGTATATATATATATATATATATATATATTCAAAGAGTTATTCTGTTTACATGTTTTATTCATTATTTGATTATTGATGTAAGATCCTTGCTATTATTATAGAAAGACAAATATAAAATGTTGATGAATGCTCGCTTTTACTTATAACTAACATGTCACATTGAAGCTGTATTACCTGAATATTACCCATTGCTAAACTGAATATAGAGATTATTTTGACACAAATGGACTTTCTTACTTTTGTATACCATATTACTGAACTCACTTTGATACAATGTATTGCCTGTATAACCGTGTTGTGGTGTTATTGTTCAACTCTGTTTCATTTTCCGGATCTTGTGCTTGGTTGAAAGTTATTAATAATAAAGAGTGCTTATAATTAATACCATTACACAGATCAGCTAGTTACTCTTGAGTGGGTATTGTAAATGTATTTACTTGTTAATTCGTCCTACAATGCTAAATTACACCAGTTATACTAGATAGATATTTTGAAGGTTACTTTAAAGCCACAAAAGTGTGTTTACAAACATAAAAAACAGTATTTTGAGCCGTTAACTAAACTGTAGAAAGGAGCTTTTTAGTCACAGCCTAAGAAAAATAAAATAAAAATAAATAATAATTTGCTCTGCACAATAATTCCTGTGTTTTGATGAAAGAATACCTCTAGTGTACTTTCTTTTTACTTTAGCCTATTGGGTACTGGTAATACAAAATAAAGCATCGTGCTGAATTGTACACATTACTGTACACATCACTGGACCATGGATACTGGTACTGCAGTGAGGGGACAAAAGCAACAGACAACGCACCAGGACCTGGATTCAATCAAACATATGGCAGCGCCAGAGCCATTGTGAAGTACACCAATGGTGGTGCCATGAATTTGATTTAATTCAGCCCTAGTTAGAGCTTGCTGTATGTTTCTCTCCTTTCATGTTAGTAATTACTTCAAAACACATTCATAGTTCTTATTTTGTATGTAGTTTTCCCCTAAAAAAATGTCTTTAGTTTAATGTGACATGCTGTATCTCATTCTCATGAGAAGTTTGTCATTTTTGCAACATTTTTACAACATCCGAGTGCTTTAAATGCAGTTTAGCACTGCCTAATATTTGTCATTGTATATTATCAATGCATTTTATTGAAATGACTACAAATATATTGAGCATATTTTTGTAATGAGCTTTCTATTTTCTTGTTCATGTATGCTACTTGTACTGGGAATTTTGTTCATCTTCTGAAAGGGATTCGAATGTAGTTTTTAGTTGTTGGATTTTTTTTTACTTCTGTACATTACTATAATTCACTTTATAATATACCTTTAAAACAAACGTGTTGATAGTTTTCATTGTCTTAACAAACTTTAATCCATGCTTATTTTTCAAAGTATAAAGTGCTGTAATGCTGTTTGAAACCCTGTGTAGTATTCATCTTCAGAAAATACAATTAACCCATTTATATTCTGTTATTTATGCTTAGACACATTGCTATCATTTTTTTTTCAAGTTCATTTAACCCATTTTCTCACTTCCTGGCTTGAGTTTAGTGCTTCCCCTACCTTGTGAAGTTCACTCCCCTGCCTTATAAAACAACAAAGCCCTCCATGCAATGCAATCCACCCTGAATGTTTCAACCCATAAGACATTTTCTACAGAGTTTATTGACTGCAATAATACTCTCTATAGGGCTGTGTTGAGTTCCATGTAACCTAGTAGCATTCTGTACTATTTTAAAGCCTATATTGACTAATGCTGTTTTCAGGTAACACGCTGTTTATGTATTTATTCACAGTAATGCGGTTTCTGACTCCAGAAGAGCCGGGTTTGGCATGTACGATTACAATCAAATATAAACAAAGCAGCATTCAGCAATATAGGGTTAAACTCTGGGGTCAATGCGCAAGCCAATGTGTCCGTTTTGAATATTCTGCAGCCAACATATACAGCGTCCTAGTACTTATTTTGCCGCTTCTGATAATCTTTCCATTATAGTGTAGTGACAAGTTAGTCATGTGATATTAAAACTTGAGAGCTTATCGGAAGAGGGTTTGTTGTTTTCAGAATACTTTCACTTTAGTTGTACAAACCTGTGAAGCTGAATTCTGCTCACGACAGATGACGATGCGCTCCCTATTGGCTGAGATCTGTTTATGTAGCCAATCACGTTATGTTCCACTAACAGAGGTTCATTAAAGGAGTGATTTCAGTTTAGTAACTGCGTGAGATTTCTTACAATATATCACAAAATACCGTTTTACAGAGTTATAGAAGTAGTCGCTTTCCTGCAAGTACCTGGATTCGTTGTATTACTGGATTGGTTTGTGAGGAGCAGAGATGGCTGTATCACTGCTAATGCAATATCAGATATTGGCTGCTCTACTAACATTGCTTCTCTTGAATACACCTGCTATTGCCGGTAAGTGTTACATGTTTACCATTTCTTCAGTAACTTCACTGCAGACACATAGAACACATCAGTAATATGATGCTAAATCGTTTAATTACACTGTAAAAATAACAGAGGTACATATCTCTGATTTCGAGGGTTGGTTCACAACTGTAATATTTAATTGTCTTTTACTACTTAGTGTTGTCCGATAAAAAATAAATAAATAAATACATTTCTGCTGATTCTCAGTAACTGCCGGAATATTGTAGAATACCAGTGTTGGACTTTAAACTTTTGTGCTTTTTACAAATATCCTAAAGATTTTAATGAGCAATACCGAATAACCGGGTTGAGCATCTAGATTTACCCTAAAAACGAGTTTCCAAACTGGTGACTGCTGTGTAACCACTAGCACACAGACCAGTGCTTGTTGATACACCCGGAGCGGTGTTTATCTCCATAGCCGTGACATTTTTAATTTTAGAAATGTGTCATTTTTTTATTTTATTTTTTTAAATTTTATTTTAACTTTTAAGCAAATAGATGGTGAACTTAATTGCCGAATAAAGTATCGGAAGTTGTGAGGGTCTGTGGTTTTATTTTGGTAAATGTCATTTGCATAATTAAAATGTCATCTCCAAGTTATCAGAGGGTGAAGTGTGATTACTGCAAAAAAATACACGAGACGGGACGAGCTTGCTAATCATACAAAGGTTAAACATGAAGGGAAGCCGCAAACCTTTCTGTTGAAACACATAGTTGTTTTCAACGCATTAAGGGAGTCTGGGCTAGACTCCCGTTTGTTGGCCTACCACTCCCATCAATTTGAAAGTTATAAATAATGTTAAAAACATTTTGTTTAATATTATGTTTACATTTCCTGCTGATATATATATATATATATATAACAGATAAATGTTTAGCATGCATAGTAATGTGTGTGTATATTGAAACAAAGCATACCTTTATAAATAGTATAGTACGTTCTAACGGGGAACAGCCAATGGTGTTGTTTTAAAAGAACTATGTTGTATAATCGTAACAGGGTTCATCTCTAGACATTAAACTTCAGAGTGTTAAAGTTTGTTATTTTTCTTGCACACCTAATCGATTCTATCATCATATTCAAAGTGAATTAAACATACGTGCTAATTGTAAATGTAAAGTTGCGTGGTTAGGTTAAATACCCCCCCCCCTTCAAATGTCATGGTTTTTGGAGTCTGTACCCTGAAGATTTTGGACATTCTGCCAGCCTGGCTACCCTGCCTACCCTGCCTGCTGACCCTAGCCCCAGAGCAGCAGTCGGATTTTGAAACCTTGAGTGGAGCTCTCGGGCGTCGGTTCGGCTGCAGCCAACAGCGGAACGCCTCTGCGAACTGGCCGCGGCGATTGAGGGTCTGACTCACCGGGTGTTCGTGCACATACCATCCTCGGTGAAGGAGGACCTTGCTCGGGACCAAATCGTGGAGGCCCTGGGGCCTGGACAGCTGTGGAGTCAAGTGCGACTGCTCCACCCCCAGAGCCTAGAGATGGCCCACGAGAGGGAGACGGTTTGGGCATCTGACCATCAGGGCCCTGCGGGAAGCAGCCATCCCCTTGTCCGGGAGGTGCAGATCGAACCGGGTGAGCCCACCCCAGTGTGGCATCATTGGCATGGCTTCCAGAGGTCATTGCTCTTATCAGGGCGGTCGCGGCCCATGACCCGGAAGCCAGCCGGCAGCAACCTCTCCGGTGTTGGGGTTGCGGACAGCCCGGTCATTGTCGAACAAGCACAGTGCCCAGAGAAGCGTCATCCTGGGGAAGCCCCGAGTAATTGGCCGATGCTGGAAAACGACAAGAGGTCCGCTTAAGAGCGGGAAAGTGAACCCCGTCACCAAACCCTGCTGCAGAAAAAGTGGACGTCCCGGTGATGGTGGTTGGGAGAGCCTTGGTGGGAGACCACTGTCATGTCTGGGTTGAAGGGGTGCCCTGCTTGGCAGTGGTGGACACAGGATCGACCGTGACCCTGGTATGGCCGGACGTTCCACAGCGGAGTCGATGGGGACATCGTTCGGGGAGCTGTCGCCGATGGGAGGAAAGGGGACAATGACCATCCACATCGGGGGTCAAGTGCTAAAGCACCCGGTGTGGATTGCCCCAGTCCAGGATGCATGCATTCTTAGGCTGGATTTCTTCAGTCACATCGGTGGTCAGCTCGACCTCCGGGAGGGGGTACTGCGAATCCCCGGTGAGCTGGTCATTGCCCTGGCCAGTTTAGAGACCACCGCCAGCTCCGAAGGCTCCTCAGAAACACAGGCCCCTGTCTGTGCATTGTCCTGTGACCAAGCAAGGCCAACTGGACCCCACCCTTGTATCCCCCAACCGGAGGAAGAGGAAACCCCACACTGGACGGGCTCGATGGGCCCGAGGTGGGCCTACCACCCCACTTGGAGCAGCGGCACTACCTGCTCCCCCTTCCCAACCCGCCACCATCACCACACCATCGGGGTCGCTGGGACAGCAGCTGATGGTTACTCCTCAGCCACAAAGTGTGGGGGAAAAGGCTCTTGAGGCAGCAACCACAGTCTGGCGACAAAATTGCAAGGGGCTTTGCCCAGAGCAACAGAGCCAACTGAGGGAGCTGCCACAGTTTCACCACGAAGGCTGAGGAGGCCGGCCGAACCCACCTTATCCAGCACACGATCGACACGGGGCCACAGTGCCGATAAAGATGCGACCCCGCCGGGTGCCACTGGCTCAAAAGCCTGAGGCAGATAAACTCTTGCGGGGAGTGCTGGAGGCGGGACTAGTGGAGCCTTCCGAGAGCCCCTGGATGGCCCCGGTAGTCATGGTGCCTAAAAAAAAAGGGAGAGTGGAGGTTCTGCGTTGACTACCAGTGGTTGAACAGAGTGACGCTGAAGGATTCGTACCCTCTTCCCCACATAGACGAGTCCCTGGACCTGGTGACTGGGTCATCATGGTTTTCATCTCTGGACTTAAGAAATGGCTACTGGCTGGTAGCTCTCGCCCCTGAAGCCCGGACCAAGACAGCCTTTTTGACTGGGCAGGGCCTGTGGCAGTTCCAGGTGATGCCGTTTGGGCTCTACAATGCTCTGGACACGTTTGAGCGGTTGATGGAGCGAGCCCAAGCTGGTATCCCCCGACGGCGCTGTCTGGTCTACCTGGACAACCTGGTGGTGCATGGCCCCAGCTTCGAAGAAGCCCTTGCATCCCTCCAACAGGTGCTGCAATGCCTGGAGGCAGCAGGACTGAAGCTCAGCCCAGATAAGTGTCGCTTCATGAGGAAGGAGGTCACCTTCCTCAGCCCCCGGGTTGGGGGTCAAGGCATCCTCACAAAGGCTTACAAGATCAGCGCCGTGCGGGATAGGCCCACTCCCGCCAACCAGCAACAGGTGAGGGCGTTTCTGGGGAGCCCCGACTGGCCTGTATTACTGTCGATTCGTGGACAACTTTGCATACAAGGCAGCCCCCCCTGAACCATCTCCTGAGGAAGGGGCGAGGTGTTTCTGGGGAGCCCCGACTGCCAGGCAGCCTTCATTGAGTTAAAGGAGGCCTTGTCTTGCACCCCAGTGCTCTCCCCACCTGATCCCGGGTTGCCATTCTTGCTGGAGACTGACGCAAGCAACCTGGTGATCGGGGTGGTCCTCTCCCAACAGGGACTGGAGGGGGAGCGGGTGCTGGCCTACTACAGTCGGGGCCTAACTAAACCAGAGACACGGTACTGCGTCACTCGTCAGGAGCTGCTGGCCATGGTGGCGGGGGTGCACCAGTTCCGCCACTACCTGTGCGGCTTCCCTTTCACGTCCGCACTGACCATGCAGCCTTTTAGTGGTTACTGACCTTCCGGGAGCTGGAGGGCCAGGTTGCTCGGAGGATTGAGCAACTACAGCCCTTTAATTTCACCGTGCAACACCAAGCAGGGATCCACCACACCAATGTGGATGCCCTGTCCCAGCGGCCGTGTGCAGAGGAAGGCTGTGACCACTGCCAGAGGAAGGAGGACCAAGAGCAGGAGCTGCGAGCGGAGCAGCATGGAGGGGATCCGGAACCCTCGGAGCAGCCCCCCGAACTGGCGACAGCTGCAGGAGCGAGACCCCAACCTCCTCCCTGTCCTGGAGTGGGTGGAACGGCAGCAGCGTCCATCCTGGGAAGCCATTGCCCGGCTGTCTCCGGTTGTGAAGGGACTCTGGGCTCAGTGGTCCCGTTTGGCCATGCGGGAGGGAGTCCTGCAGCATAGCTGGGAAACCCCAGCTGGACAGAAAGGCTGGGGTTTCCCAGCGATGGCAAGTGGTGGTGCCCAGGGACTTTCAGGACACTGTGTTGAAGGCACATCACGGCACCCCTGGAACGGGCCACTTCAGAGTCACCAAAACTTTGCTGAGCTTTTACTGGGGGTGATGCCTCCATGATTTGGCGGAATACTGCCGCCGCTGCGACAACTGCACAGCCAAGAAGGGACCAGCAGATAAGGCGTGAGCCCCCCTCCAGCAGTTCCTGGTTGGCAGGCTCATGGAGCTGATAAGAGTCGACATCCTGGGCCCCTTCCCCCGCTCTGAAAGAGGGAACCGCTTTATCATGGTTGCCATGGACTTCTTTTCAAAGTGGCCTGAGGTGTATGCCCTGCCCAACCAGGAAGCGGAGACCATGGTGGACGCACTGCTGGAGGGCTTCGTCTGCCAGATCGGGGTCCCCCTGGAGCTCCATTCTGACCAGGGTCGGAATTTCGAGTCCCGAGTCATGGTGGAGTTGTGCAGCCGGCTGGGGATCCGCAAGACCAGGAGCAACCAGGAAGTGGGCGCCCCGCGGATCGGGGGCATGGTCAGCGCGTTTGAGTGAATGGGAGAACCCAGCCTGTGCTTTTCCACCAAGCGACGTTACCCGCAGTCAGGATGGGGCCCACACCCCTCCCTTTTAGAAGGTCCTAAGGATCCCTGGGCACGGGAATTTCCCCACAGCTGCCAGCCTGGGACTTTCTAGCCACGTGAGGTATCTCGCTCCGGATTGGCTGGAGTGGGCACTGTTTCCACAATCCACGTGTTGTCTCTTTTGGCAAGTGATATTTTCATTATCATATCGTTCTGAATTAAACTATTTTTTCTGTTTAAAATATTGTAGGCCTACTGTACCAATAAAACCAATACAAGTCTAAATGGAAGCCTACTTATTTTAAAACACAGTCTTTTCAGATATTTATTTTTGATATTGTAACTTTTTTGTGTTCCCTGAGAAATGGACAAGGTTTGGAACGGGTAAAAATTAAATAATCAGATATGCATCACACGTGCTTAACCGTCACTGAAGTCAGAATTATACTTTACAATGAAACATTAGTTATTATTATTATTATTATTGAGCCAACGCCTTATCCAAGGTGACTTACAAGTGTAAAGGGTAGTACAAGTTAGGATGCAATAAGTAATTTATGCAAAAATACGAGTTATAAACAAATACAACATGAAGAAGTGCAAAGACAGGATACTCAATAATAATAATAATAACTAATGTTTGGGATGTTTCTTTGAAATTTGGCAAGTATAAAAAAAAGATATAGGAGCCTACTTGTTTGGGATGGTTGTGTAAAAGATATAAACAAGACATGCACAGTGATCGTTTCATTGTAAAGTATAACCATACATATAATAGTCACTGTATTTTAAAATGTACTTTATATTCCTGAAGCATTACACTAGCCCCTCCCCGGATCAATCCACTACACCTTTAACCCTATGCTGCCTACGGGGAATGACCATATTCGATCATAAATATGAACATGTTTCATTAACGTAAGCCAAGGTAGATTTACAAGGCTGTAACCCTTATTAAAATGTTAAATCCTCAATGAAGACAGTAAGAGAAAAAAAAGACCATTGAGGATTGAAGTTGTGCACCGCAGGTCATTGACAAAAATACCCCCCCAGGACTTATTTTGAAGCTGCGGGGGCATAGGCCACCACAGCTAAGCCACCACAGACCACCACAAGCAAGGTCTCCGAGCCTGCAGTTATACCCATCTCGTGACTTTGGGCGCCACCATCTTGGGGAGCACGCGCGCAAACACGTAAATGCAAGCTCAATGACAGGCAATGTGGGGGGAATATTCCATTTGGTGGGGATGTTAATGATATCACTTTGATGTGAGTGTGGATATTCATTTATAGCTAAATACCAAGTGGAAGGATCCTCGCATTTAATTAATTATAATGTCCCAGCAGGGGGTAGGAGTCTCAAGTCTATCTATCTGAAATCAATTTCTTTTCACTGTCCTTGTATTTTTCATCAGTAAACTCTTCACTGTTTACATTAATGGTATTCCTAAGCAATCTGCTGGATTTGTAGTACATCATTAGTGGGCATTTATATGCCAAATATTTGCATCTCCTGTTATGTTTTCAACTTTTTTATGTACTGACTCTACAGTTTTTGAAAGTTTATCGACTTTTAATTTAGCGTTGTTATGGTCTTAAGTCTATTTTCTGCACATCAGCATTGCACTGTACAGTAATTCAGCACTTCTGCTTCAATATACAACCATGACACCAGTAAATTATAAGACAACTATTTTAACAATGGGCCGCTAGAGTCTCGCCCCGGCATGAAAAGCTAGCTCCTCCCCTGACTAACATGCTTCAACAGTACAAGTCAAACCGCGCATGTTACTAGAAAATGGCATCAGAGGAGGGTGGTTCAAAGAATATTTCAAGCTGAAAAAAATATCTCTATAAAATGTACACTGTGCCTGAGAAGTAAGTATTTGTAACTAGTTACATTCTTGTTCAAGTAACTGTGACAGATTACTTAAGTAAATTCCCCAATATTGACTTTACAGAACTAGTGGACCCATCATGGTTTAGGGTTGACACACAGGTTAATATAGGACAGTTTATCCTTCTTTGGAACATAACTTTATTTGATGTATCCATCTCCATTTCTAAAGACATTGTGGTCCAATTTCAATACTTATTGCAAGCCATACTACAGGAGGGAATGGAACAGAGAAGTGCATCTTAATTTGTGGAAAACAAGACCCCCTAATCCCCCTTTTCTTAGCCATTATAATCCAGGGGCCGTATTCACAAAGCTGACTTAAGTCTAAGATTAGTCATAAGTCGTCAATTTGGACTTGTCTTATTCACGAATGAGTCTTAGCGGAATTTTGGTCTTTAGTAAGGTCTGTTTTAATAGATGTTCAATTGAAACAGTAACAAATATTGGTAACGCTGTATATTGCGTGGCATAAATGAATATTAAATAGCTATGCAATTGCATATTAAATTAATGTTAATTAATATTAAATAGCTATGCAATTGCATATTAAATTAATGTTAATTCATATTAAATAGCTATGCAATTGCTATGCAATTAAATGTTAAATTAATGTTACACTAATATTAAATAGCTATGCAATTGCATATTAAATTAATGTTAAATTAATATTAAATAAATATGCAATAGCTGGTTTCTTGCTAAATGTTAACGTTAATGTTAATGTCGATTGAAAATGTAATTGCATCTCATGTCCATTTATATTACGTTTTGTTACCCTTGAAAATTTGATAATTTCCCATTACTTACATGTCCTTATTGAAAATACAGTTGATCTGACTTAAATGTTGATGGAAAGTAACAAGGAATAATTTAACGTAAATTTAATATGCAATTGCATATCTATTTAATATTAATTTATGCCACGCAATATAAAGCGTTACCCAAATATTTTACATACCGATCTACCTCCATCAACTAACCGAAGCGATGCAATTCCAGCTTTGTTGCAGTTTTCTTTTATTTATTTTTTTATTACAGTATTGAATATGTTATTGCAATGTAGATCATACCATTAACATTATAACTATAATTAGCATGGCTTGAGAGGAATGAAGACTTCATTAGCAGAGGTAGAAACATACAAACCAACACCAGCTCCGTTGTAGTTTTGTGTTTGTTATCTATAGCGGGTTTTTTTCTAAGTACTAGATCAGCAAAAATGTATTTCGAACTTTCCACAGCTATAAAACAAAAAACAACACATCTACAACCTGTGTACCCTTTATTCGTCTGACCTACTACTGTTTCTTCACCTGTTTTCCCCTCTGCCTGGCTGCTCCATTACCGTAAACTAGATCCTGTTTGTTTCTAAAAATGCTTGCATCCACTTATTAAAAACCAAGTCTTTCTTAAAGGGTTACACATCTAAATGCAAATAGAAAGATAAACAAATATTTTATTAAAATATACTTTAAAAACAAATATCCCATTAAATACAATATCACTGTAATTACATGTGATTTTATATCCCAATATAAATACAATTTCACTGTAATTACATGTGATCATTTATTATTTATTTATTTATTTATTTACTTTATTTATTTATTTATATATATATATATATATATATATATATATATATATATATATATATATATATATATATATACAGCTCTGGAAAAATTAAGAGACCACTGCAAAATTATCAGTTTCTCTGGTTTTACTATTTATAGGTATGTGTTTGGGTAAAATGAACATTTTTGTTTTATTCTATAAACTACTGACAACATTTCTCCCAAATTCCAAATAAAAATATTGTCATTTAGAGCATTTATTTGCAGAAAATGACAACTGGTCAAAATAACAAAAAGATGCAGTGTTGTCAGACCTCGAATAATGCAAAGAAAATAAGTTCATATTCATTTTAAACAACACAATACTAATGTTTTAACTTAGGAAGAGTTCAGAAATCAATATTTGGTGGAATAACCCTGATTTTCAAGCACAGCTTTCATGCGTCTTGGCATGCTCTCCACCAGTCTTTCACATTGATGTTGGGTGACTTTATGCCACTCCTGGCGCAAAAATTCAAGCTGCTCGGCTTTGTTTGATGGCTTGTGACCATCCATCTTCCTCTTGATCACATTCCAGAGGTTTTCAGTGGGGTTCAGGTCTGGAGATTGGGCTGGCCATGACAGGGTCTTGATCTGGTGGTCCTCCATCCACACCTTGATTGACCTGGCTGTGTGGCATGGAGCATTGTCCTGCTGGAAAACCAATCCTCAGAGTTGGGGAACATTGTCAGAGCAGAAGGAAGCAAGTTTTCTTCCAGGACAACCTTGTACTTGGCTTGATTCATGCGTCCTTCACAAAGACAAAGCTGCCCGATTCCAGCCTTGCTGAAGCACCCCCAGATCATCACCGATCCTCCACCACATTTCACAGTGGGTGCGAGACACTGTGGCTTGTAGGCCTCTCCAGGTCTCCGTCTAACCATTAGACGACCAGGTGTTGGGCAAAGCTGAAAATTGGACTCATCTGGGGGACATTGGACTCATTGGACACGTCGGAGGTATGGCTTTTTGGCCGCAAGTCTTCCATGAAGGCCACCTCTGACCAGACTTCTCCGGACAGTAGATGGGTGTACCAGGGTCCCACTGTGTTCTGCCAGTTCTGAGCTGATGGCACTGCTGGACATCTTCCGATTGCGAAGGAAGTAAGCATGATGTGTCTTTCACCTGCTGCAGTAAGTTTCCTTGGCGACCACTGCGTCTACGGTCCTCAACGTTGCCCGTTTCTTTGTGCTTCTTCAAAAGAGCTTGGACAGCACATCTGGAAACCCCTGTGTGCCTTGAAATTTCTGCCTGGGAGAGACCTTGCTGATGCAGTATAACTACCTTGTGTCTTGTTGCTGTGCTCAGTCTTGCCATGGTGTATGACTTTTGACAGTAAACTGTCTTCAGCAACCTCACCTTGTTAGCTGAGTTTGTCTGTTCCTCACCCAGTTTTATTCCTCCTACACAGCTGTTTCTGTCTCAGTTAATGATTGTGTTTCAACCTACATATTGAATTGATGATCATTAGCACCTGTTTGGTATAATTGTTTAATCATACACCTGACTATATGCCTACAAAATCCCTGACTTTGTGCAAGTGTACCTAGAAGAATTGATGCTGTTTTGAAGGCAAAGGGTTGTCACACCAAATATGGATTTGATTTAGATTTTTCTTCTGTTCACTCACTTTGCATTTAGTTAATTGATAAATATAATCTATCAACATGTCTATTTTTGAAAGCATTCTTACTTTACAGCATTTTTTCACACCTGCCTAAAACTTTTGCACAGTACTGTGTGTATATATATATATATATATATATATATATATATATATATATATATATATATATATTTTTTTTAAATGTATTTATTTATTTACTTAAGTAATCAATGAGAGCCAAACCACTGTAAAATAATTCAGCAGGTGAGTTTAATCATACTTTTAAATATAATTATAACAATATCTTTAATAGAAAATTATGAAATTCTATAATAAAATATATTCATTATATTTACATGACAGAATGATTTTTTTTAAGTCCCAGTGAAGAAGCAAAATTTTCAAAATTATTAATCTGTTCCTCAGGCAATGGCTTTCTCTCGAGTGGAAGACAGAAACGCTGGTCTAAGATAAGACCCCCTAGAAAATCGTTTCGTGAAACGGACTTAAGACTCGCTCATAACAAAGTCAGCAAAAGCGACTTAAGTCCATTTTTTGGTCTTATACTTAAGTCAGCTTTGTGAATACGGCCCCAGATTAATAGAAGCCACTACATTCAGTGGTTTAGCTGTACATGCTATAATGCAGAATAATGTTTTTACCAAAACACTAATACTTAGCTATTTCTCTTCTACCTCTAGATACTCACTCTCTGTGGTATATTTTCACGGGGACTTCAGAGGGGAATGGATTCCCTGAGTTTGTTTTGGTGGGGATGGTGGATAATGAGCAGGTTGAGTACTACAACAGTGACATGAAGAAGGTGATAATCAAAATAGAAGGGATGGAAAAGGATATCAATCCTGAGCACTGGGAAAGACATAAGGATCGTGCAGTTGAAGAACACAGATGGATGAAAGTGCGTTTAGGAAGAACAATGCATTTTTTTAACCACACGAAAGGTAAGTACATAGACACACACAGATACTAGTAATGCACTGTTAGAGACACTGGGCAGGATGGTATTGCTGTATCAGAACCTGTTTGGTTTACTGGCTTTGTTGTTTGTATGTTATTTTAAAATCGGTTACATTGGCATGCAGAGCCAGTCAGTGGTTTCAAAACTATTGTGTGTTCAGCCTGGATACAAAACAAGCAGCACAGTATATACTAACACAGTAAGGCAGTGTTTATTTTTAGGCAGTGTTTATTTTTAGTACTGCTTATTGCAAGAGGCAGCAGCCTTTTATTTGATTACATTTTCTTTGCCTGTGACAGTTAGACCATTTGAGAACACACATTGGTGTGATATTGCAATTTCTATATTCTAGGGCTTACAGTTACATTCCAATTCAATGTCAATGTGTGTGTTTTTTGCGTATGTGTTTGCTCCAGGAGTTCACACTTTCCAAAGGACGCTCGGTTGTGAACTGGATGACGACGGGACCACAAGGAGGTATAGGCAGGATGGTTACGATGGGAAGGATTTCATTGTTTATGATGAGAAGACTCAGACTTGGACCGCGGCTGTTCCACAGGCTGTCGGCACTAAACTGAGATGGGAAGCTGAACCAGTCTTCAAACAGTACATAGCGGACCTTTTTCAACAGGAATGTGTGGACTGGCTGAAGAATTACATCCGGAATGGAAGAGTGAAGAGGAAGGGTAATGTAACATTATTATAATTGCTGTGGCAACATATTTCATGATATGCTGAACAAAAATCCCAAACCCTTGCAAACTATACAATTACATAAAGCATAGGCATGTCTCTGCAATACATATTTCACCAAGTGTGACAGGGTGGCTGGGCGGTGACGTCACGGCAGAAGCAGGAACTTAAACGCTGACACCAGGCACTGCAGTTTTCAAATAATAAAGACGTGGCTGGCCGCCGTTTTATTTACAAATAACAAAAATAAATCAAAGGTTTAAACAAAAAGAAACTGTGCTCACAGAGCAAAATACAAGTTTTGTATGCAAAACAAATCTCGAACACAAAATACCCGATCAGGCTGGGCAATAGCCTTCACTGATCTTTTACGTTTTTCTTTTAATTTCGTTTTCTCGTTTTCTCGTTTTCTCACGCTCCTCGCTCTCTACTCTCGCTCCTCATACACCCACCCCGAGCTGGAGAGCTGCAGGCTTTTTATATCGTGGCCGAGGGGTTTAACTAGCTGGCAATTATTCTATTACCCCTCGGCCACAATCTGCACGAGTTTATTAATTAAACTGCTGTGGATGGGGCTTCCCATCCACGCGACTAAACAAACTAAAACATACGGCCCTGTTACACCAAGGGCTAAATATGCACATTCATCTAGATAGACTTGAATGTAAGGAAATCTACATTTCTAAAAACAGTTTAAAAGGATAAATGTCTTTTCTAGTATGTATCTCATAAACATCTAGTTTAAAAAGCAGTTGGCATCCAAAGCCATCTCTTTGTCACATGTCTCTTATACTTGCATGGTGTTTGCAATCATTCTGAGGGGTTCTGGTTCTGTTATTATCATGTTTCTCTAAATCTGCCTTGACCTGGCTTTGAGCTTCTCTGGAGGATCCTCAATGCTGGGACTAGCAGCCTTCCTCATTCATTTCAACCATGTTACAAGGGAGAGTTTAAAAAGTCACATCGGCCATGTTTATAACAGAGGAAAGAACTGGTGTGCTATTTATCATATCTGTTAGATAAAATGTTCACTGTGCCTGCATTTTTAGGAGGGTTTGCAGCAAAATTTTCTATGGTCTGAGGTGGACGTCATTGTATTTTAATTGAGGTGGGCTATGCTAATATGCTAAGTTTAATGAAAGATGAAATTAAAATACAAATGGAGACATAAGGTAAATAAATATAAATACATTTAACCAGAGTAAAATAAAATAGCACAGCATGGTCTCTGAAAAAAACACAGGTAGCCTATTATAATGATTCAATTCAACTGAGTGAAGTGAGTATTTTATATTTAGCATTACTGTACTCCCCCACTTTTAAAGTTTTCAACGAATATAAAGGTTGTGTAAACTGTGGGTGTATTTTAAACAAAGATTAATACAACTCACTCTAAAGCGCCACAAAACATTTAGAAAAATGTGTGCCTGCGCCTTTAAGACAAGTCAGGGATTTTGGAATGAGTTTGTGTTTTTGTCGCAGTTCTATGACGGATTATTCTCTTTGTCCCCATGACCTTGTGAATGGTCATATATTTGTTTATCAGGCACTTCATTAAAAAGGAAAAAGAAGTGTGTGACAAAATAGTGAAGTCAGAATTCTGAAAACAGCATGACATGACGTGCCTGAGCATTACTCCTGCATGTAAAAACCACAGTTGATTGAAATGAAAGCAGTCCACGTGGTCTTGGCATAAAAAGTAGAATCACATTTAGTCCCATTGAGACCGGACTCATTATACTGTAAATCTTGTGCTCCGGTACAATTGTGTTTCTCCATTGAAGAGCACTACACTCCGTTGATTACAATTGAGTGTTTTCAGCAACAATTCACCAGGCGTGACTTCTATGGCATACTAATACTAATGTACTCATGTTAAAGCCCCAGGTTTTTCTCTCATTTAAATGTACCTGCAATCTGTTGCTGCAATGTAATCCTGTAGGACTGGCTCCTTGCTTTTAGTTCCCATTTCTCAGTTGATCTTTTCCTCTGCCTGAGCTCTCCTGGCTCCAGGGGCTTTACATTGTGCTTTGACTGCCATTCCCTCTTCAGAGTCACAGAATACCTCTTTTCTTTTGATAAACTCCAGTTCAGATATCAATATTGATTTATTTTAGCTGGGCGCATCTATATATTGTTCCTGGTGATAGTCACCCATTAAATCTGTAACTTTTTCTTAAATTCCTCTGCAGTTCCCCCTGAAGTGAGGCTGTTTCAGAAGAAAGCTGGTCACTCTACAAGGTCAGAGGTCACTTGTCACGTGACAGGGTTCTATCCTCGAGAGGTCGAGGTGACCTGGCTGAGCGACGGGCAGGGTCCCCTGGAGGAGGGGGTGTGGAGTGGGGAGGTGCTGCCCAACATGGACGGCACCTACCAGGTTAGAAAGACCCTGACAGTGAGCCCTGAGGAGCAGGAGAGACACAGATACACCTGCCAGGTGGACCACGCCAGCCTGGGGGAGAAGATAGAGAAGGAGTGGGGTAAGAGACAGCGCCTGATTGCTTTAGATTAAACAGATAGTCTCTGTTATGTGTGTGTTGTATCATTATTGATGGTTTGTTCTTAGATTATTACTTGCCATGCTTACTAATTATTCAAGCAGAAATTGTGAATTCTGAAAATACTGCTGAAGGCTGGACAGGCAGCTAAGAAATGAAATTTTACAAACATGAAGACAATGTAAAGTAACCCTTCAAATGCCTGCTTTGTGTTTACAGTGCCAGAGACTGGACTGCACCCGGGGCTCATTGCTGGAGTTGTCGTGGGTGTGCTGGGTCTGATTGCAGTGATCGCTGGACTTGTCATCTGGAAGAAGAGACATGCAGGTGAGTTTGAGAGGGGCAAGCCTTCCCTAGTCCTTTATTTCTGTAATTTACATAAAAAGAAGAAACTGACAGATTATAACACTGTAATTTCAGGATCTAATATATAAAACAGTTTAGTTTTCAAAATGTGGACCCTTAAGCTCTTATCATGTCTAGGGATGGAAATAAGACTCCTATTGCATAGCAGTTTCACTCATTCCAGGTTTTAATACGAGCGTGATTAGCCCAGTGTATAGGTAACAAGCTCAGGTGTGTCAGTTTAAACTGGCTGTTTGAACACCCTTCACTGGGTCAGTTAATGAAGTACAGGATCCAAATAACTCTTCAGTGTCAAAGATAGTATGAGGCATTTTCTTGAAAAGGGCTTTGAAAAAAGGTGACATACAGGGTGCTAAAAGCAAAAAGATCCTAAATTAAAAAATAACATTCAATCCACAGTGGTTGTAGTGCAGTAGAGTATTAAAAATGAGACAGAATTGAACTTGAATCCTGTGTCTTGCTGCTCACTTCCAGGTGCCAAACAGCCTGACTACAAACCAGCTCACGGTGAGTACTATAGAGATGTGTTAACTGCACTGTTTTAAATAGGATATCCGGAAGGTAAAATAACCCATTTTTTTGACAGGTATGGATTTCAGACAACACACAACTCCTTGAGATTATTCCCACAGCTATGTTTGCTTGAATATAATATTCATCTAGGATTAAACAACAACAGAAATCAGAAATGACGCACAATATAAATTAGATTGCTGATCAAGAAGGCTGATCTTTAGGTGTAATTTTGAGCAGTTAACTGGAGCAATGTTAGTACATGGTGCAAACAGAACACTTACACTAAATCTTACCCAATATGTTTTGCCTCATTTCGTAGGGCTCACATTTTTCTATGTATAAAACGCACGCATTATGGTAAAGGTGAATTAGATTTTCTTGATGGTCATTTATTTGAAGCTGTTAGTGTAGTAAACTTGATCCATGCAGATAGTTCAATGCTGGTCAGCTTTGAGAGGCTGCGTGACAGAGTGTAGTCAACATTGAAGAGACGCCAGTCATGGAAATGTAGTGATTGGTACTCAAAGGTGAGCCGATGCGCAAAGCTGCTGGGAGTTTTGAAGAATATAAATGGCAAACTTGATGGTTTCACATACTTAAGTCAAGGTAGTCCATGATTAGTGCCAATTCTGGTCTGGTAAACTAGCCCTTAGAATGTGTGTTTCTTTTTTAATAAACAAACATTAGTGTGCCTCTTTCATAGGATAATGTGAGATCTACAGCGTGATAGTTATACATATTAGATATGCTTTACTGGAATTGATTAGTAAGCCCAGTGTACTCTGAGCTGCATTTGTTCTGTGTTGTCTTTACTATGTTTAAATCTATTAAAGGTCCTTCCCTGCCTAATGTCTGATTCTATTTTCTCTTTATAGGAAAGGATCAGAGTGAGGTGTCATCCAACTCATCCAACAGCTCCTAAGGTACAGATCCCTCTTCATTCCTCTGTCATGCGTACAATACAATCACTCTGCGAGGTTTTGAATCTGTTCATCCATATCTGTGTTGTTTCAGGAGTTGCTGTGATGCTGAATGCAGAGGAAGTGAAAACATGACACAGCTGAGCAGGCAGGCTTGCTGGCTGGGAGTCACGCACAGTAAACACAAGCACAACTGCTTACTGGATTTGAGCACTGATGTCTGTATTTACTGTACTGTTGTTACTTAAATCGTTACAAGCTGTTACACGGCCTCTTCGTACTTAAGGTCCAACACAACCCTGGTTTTAGAAGCTGTTGATTCTCGTTTGTAGGCCTACCCCTCCCCTCCATTTGAAAGTTATAAATAATGTTACTAACATTTTGTTTGATATTATATTTACATTTCCTGCTGATAATGTTTTTCTTTAATACAACAGATAAAGGTTTAGCATGCAGAGTAATGTGTGTGTGTGTGTGTGTGTGTGTGTGTGTGTGTGTGTGTGTGTGTGTGTGTGTGTGTGCGTGTGTGTGTGTATATATATATATATATATATTGTAACACAGCGGGTTGTGTGAGACAGCAGGGAGGGGGTTAAAACCTCCCTGAAGGAAAAAAAAAAATGCACCTTTGTTTTGTTGAATTGTTTTGCTTTTAGTTAATTAGTTTTGGTAATTGTTTTATTGTTCAACTGTTTTATTATTTAATTATCCCTGCACCTGGGCAGTAATTTAGAGTGGGACCAGGTGCAGGGTATTTAGAAGGAGCAGTTAGTTTGCTCTAGGCTGCTGAGTAGAAGGAGGCAGGAGAGGTGCTCTGTCTCCGAGTAGCCAGAGAAAAGTAAGTGCTTTGTAAACCTGTGTGGTTTTGTGTGGTGCCAGGTAAGCGGCTTAGCCGTCCTGAAAGTTAGTCAGGAATAACCTGTGTAGTAAGTACTCCAAAGCGGAGTTAGGTTTTTGTTTTGTATTGTTTGTTTTTGTGTTTATTAAAATATAGCAGCGTCAGCATGAAAAATCCATTCCTGTGTGTGTTGGGTCAGTTTTTAAAGAGACACGAACCTGAGTGGGTGAGCTTTTTCACTATATATATATATATATATATATATATATATATATATATATATATATATATATATATATATATATATATATATATATATATATATATATATATATATATTCAAAGAGTTATTCTGTTTACATGTTTTATTCATTATTTGATTATTGATGTAAGACTGCTCGCTTTTACTTATAACTAACATGTCACATTGAAGCTGTATTACCTATTGCTAAACTGAATGTACAGATTATTTTGACACAAGTGGACTTTCTTACTTTTGTATACCATATTACTGAACTCACTTTGATACAATGTATTGCCTGTATAACCGTGTTGTGGTGTTGTTCAACTCTGTTTCATTTTCCGGATCTTGCACTTGGTTGAAAGTTATTAATAATGAGTGCTAATAATTAATACCATTACACAGATCAGCTAGTTACTCTTGAGTGGGTATTGTAAATGTATTTACTTGTTAATTCGTCCTACAATGCTAAATTACACCAGTTATACTAGATAGATATTTTGAAAGTTACTTTAAAGCCACAAAAGTGTGTTTACAAATATAAAAAACAGTAACTTGAGCCGTTAACTAAACTGTAGAAAGGAGCTTTTTAGTCACAGCCTAAGAAATAAAATAAAAATAAATAATAATTTGCTCTGCACAATAATTCCTGTGTTTTGATGAAAGAATACCTCTAGTGTACTTCCTTATTACTTTAGCCTATTGGGTACTGGTAATACAAAATAAAGCATCGTGCTGCATTGTACACATTACTGTGCACATCACTGGACCATGGATACTGGTACTGCAGTGAGGGGACAAAAGCAACAGACAAGGCACCAGGGCCTGGATTCAATCAAACATATGGCAGCGCCATAGCCATTGTGAAGTACAGCAATGGTGGTGCCATGAATTTGATTTAATTCAGCCCTAGTTAGAGCTTGCTGTATGTTTTCTCCTTTCATGTTGGTAATTACTTCAAAACACATTCATAGTTCTTATTTTCTATGAAGTTTTCTCCTACAAAATGTCTTTAGTTTTAATGTGACTTGTTCTTTCTCATTTATATGTAAAGAGAAGTAGTCATAACTGTCCAGGGACTATTTTAATTCATTTATATCTGTGAAACATACATATGGACAATATAGGCATAAGCTTGTCATATTTTTACAATATCTGAGTGCTTTAAATACATTTTAACTTTGCCTAATATTTGTCATTATATATTATCAGTGCAATTATTGAAATGACTAAAATACATTTTGCAGATTTTTGTTTAATTAGTTTATATAGTGGAAACAGTATGGGAGGTGGTGGGTCTAAATAATTCTGCGATGGCTCAGCTTACCCCTACTAGCATATATCTTTTAAAATCATACAATCACTTGATAAACTTGCTCTTGTGTTTAAACTAGTCTGTGCTTTAAAATTAGATTCCTCGTGTAGGGGGTGAATGGTGTACTAACAAGGGACGAGCCATGATGGGCCAGATGGCCTTTTCCCGTCCAGAAACTTTCTTATGTTCTTTGAAAATCTTAAAACCAGATTGTTTTCCCATAAGAAGAACTAGATAGTTTTAAAGCCTATATTGACAAACCCTGTTTTCAGTAGACACGTTAATTATGTATATTTACAGTGATGTGGTTTCTGACTCCAGAAGAGCCAGGTTGGGCATGTAAGATCATCATAAAAACAAAGTAACATTCGGCAATATAGGGTTAAAAGCTTAGGGTGAAATGCGGTAGCCATCGTGTCCGTTTTGAATATTCTGCAGCCAAAACATTCAACGTCCTAGTACTTATTCTGCCCCTTCTGATTAATGATACCATTAATGTAGTCACATGTTAGTCATGTGATATTAAAACTTGAGAGCTTATCTGTTTTTCTCTTATAGGAAATTACGACCGGGTTTGTTGTTTTCAGAATACAAAGTACTTTCACTTTTACAAACCCGAGAAACTGAATCCTGCTCACCGACTAATGACCCTGCACTCCCTATTGGCTGAGACCTTTTTTCTGTAGCCAATCACGTTATTCTCCACTGCAAGAGGTTCAGTAGGAGTGTTTTCAGTTTTTAGTTTGGTAAATGTTAGAAGTCAGTGCGTGAGAATTCATACAATATATCACAAAATACCATCTCACAGAGTTACAGAACTAGATGTTTTCCTGCAAGCGTATGGATTCGTTATATTACTGGATTGGTTTCTGAGGAGCAGAGATGGCTGTATCACTGCTAATGCAATGTCAGATATTGGCTGTGCTACTATTGTTTCTCTTGAATACGTCTGCAGGTAAGTGTTACATGTTCACAATTTTTACAATGTAGGACGTTCAACTTGCAAGCTCTTTTAATATCCTAAAGATTTTAATGAGCAATGCCGAATAACCGGGTTGAGCAGATTTTATCCTAAAAATGCGTTTCCAAACTGGTGACTGCTGTATAACCACTAGCACACAGACTTTTATAGCCATGATTTTTAAAGTCTCGTTTTTTAAAAGTTTTAAACAAACACAGCGTGAACTTAATTGAGGAATAAAGTATCGGCAGTTGTGAGGGTCTGTGTTTTTATTTTAGAATAATTAAAATGTCACCAAGTTATATCAGAGCGTGAAGTGTGATTACGAGCAAGCCTTTTTCCATCCAACTTTTAAGCTCGGTAAAACGTTTGCGAATAAGAAAATATATGCGATAAACACTGTTTCCATTGCAGTGGATTTATTCGCTAAAAGTTTACTGGTTAAAAAAATATGCGACAAGCCCAATGGAAATGGGTATAATTCGCAAAAACGTGTACATTTTTTCGAACTTTTAAAAACCCTAGACCTTAGGGTTTTAGAAAAGTCGATATTTTCAGAAAATGCGAATTAAGGTGCCTTAATGTGCATAACTTTAAATGGAAACAATTTTATTCGCATAAAATAAGCGAATCCCCCAAAGTGCGCTGCAGCTCCTAAGGAAGTTCCTTACTGGGAGGAAAAAATGGCGACTAACAGTAACAGGTGCAACTGGGAGACTGCATGTCCCGCACAGCTAGCCAGCTTATATACAGAGCGATAGCGATTCTTTTTTCTCTTGGTATAGGTGATCTTGGGCTGAACTGTTCTGGAGCAATATACGGGTCAAGTTTAGTGCACAGTTGGTTAAAAGCTTCCCTGGCCATCCTGAAATGGGTACGCCAGCGTTGATCATTAAAATGATCTTGCACGATATTTTCCCAAAATATATTGCACTGCTTGTACACCCACTTTCGAGGTGGATTCCGTTTTGTGGTTGTGAGTAGTAACCGCTCCAGGTGATACAGCTGCCTTCTAGATCCTCTCCGTCTCCTGACAATACTGATAACTGCTGGAGTAACAGCATCAGTATTATTTGGCCTTGTTCAAGAACTTACTGAAATTTTAGTTTTTTCTGCTGAAAAGTTAACCGCTGTAGAGAACACGTGCGCAATGGCTTTAATTCTCCAGTTTGAACAGAATAATGAAGCCTATTTTACTATCTATACGTCACACGTCGTGAACACCAATCTTTCCTGTACAAATACATTCCTTGCTTTTATGGCATGCATTTTATTAATATATAAAGGACTGAAACTCACATTTTAATGAATATTTTATTGTAAATATATAAATAAAATTCAGTAATAAATGTAATTAATTACAAAGACAATTCAGTACATTTACCATGTATACAATTCTGCCTTTCCCCTTTTTTCTTTTGCAATCCACTCAATTTAGAAGTATAGTGACATCAAACATTAGCCTACATAAAACAAAGTTTGAAGCCCCCTTCGTAATGATCTCTCTTGATTTTACACAAACTGAAACAATTGCTCGATATACGACTGTATATAAAATCAGTCAGATGCTTAACTTCGTGTTTATTCCCTGTTTATTAATAAAGAAAAAAATGAGGGGGAAAGTGTGTGCTTATTAAACGTTTAACATTTCTCATAAAATTACAAGAAATGTGAAAATGATCCTGTAATTTGTGAGAAAATAGTTGGCTACCCTTATAGTAGGCTACAACCAAAATATCAGTTAATTAAGATTCTTATGGGGTAAAACCAATCAAGCTGTAGGTAGCCGAATGTACTGAATTTTACAATACAAAAAGTGTAGTATTCAAGTACAGCTGTCAAATATTATGGTTAGATTTTCACCCGAGAATACTTTCAGAATAATTATTTTTTTGTGAATATAAACTGGTGGGAAGTGAAGGACAGGAGACTGCTGTTTCTAAACTGGGGTTATTCGCTAGATGTGATACGTCATCGTATAAGTAAAATCGCATACATTTGTAAAGTAAAATCAGGGAAAAGAGTGGAAACGGTCTGTCGCACTATTTTTCTAGCGTATTTCAGTTTTCGATGCGAATAATTTTAGCTCCGACCACAACGTCCTCACGTCGGCCAGTTTGTCCGCTAGAAATGGATTTGAATGGAACCCCAGTTTTAGGTGATTAAGCGCATTACTTTTGCCGAATTCCAAATGCGCATAAGACGTTATTCGCTTCGATATCTTAATGGAAACACAATGGAAAACGGTTTAAGTCGACTTAACAAGTTTTTACTCGCATGACAAGCTCGCTCGCTAGAGGTGGTTGTATTTTTTACTCGCAGCGACATTTTATTCGACATTTTTATGGAAAACCGTAACGAGCGTATTTCTGGTCCTAGCGCCCCTCCGCGCCATTCCAGTGACGTCAAATTGTTTAATGCGCTGCTCTGATGATAAAAACAAGTTGGCAGACGTGGAGCAAATAAGAAACTCAATTATTCATTTCATGTCAGACTACTGATAAAGTGGTAGAAACTTAATTACCTAGTGTGTGAGTTGTTTGAATGTGTATAATGTTATTAAACTGTACTTTTGAAATCATGAATTTGTTTCCCACGAACAAGTAGTCAGCTCCCTGACTATTTTATGGAATCCTTCTGAATCATATTATACCTTAATTCAAATCACGTGATGAATACTATCCATATATGGACTGTACCAGGGTTTCCCCAAATATAAACCAATCACAAGAATTAGTATTTTTTTTATCGTGTCACTGCCAAAAATGCACTGATTTGCCTGACAATCACACAAGCAAATCTTATTGAATGCGTCACCTTTTGCTAAAGATATTAATTTAAAATAAATTACTGTGTATACCAGAACACTAATACTTAGCTGTTTCTCTTCTACCTCTAGATACTCACTCTCTGTGGTATATTTTCACGGGGATTTCAGAGGGGAATGGATTCCCTGAGTTTGTTTTGGTGGGGATGGTGGATAATGAACAGGCTGAGTACTACAACAGTGACATAAAGAAGGTGATAATCAGAATAGAAGGGATGGAAAAGGATATCAATCCTGAGCACTGGGAAAGACATAGTGCTCATGCATTTGAGGAACAGAGATGGATGGAAGTGGATTTAAAAAGAGCAATGCATCGTTTTAACCATACCAGAGGTAAGTACATAGAGACACATACATATACTAGTAATGCACTGTTAGAAACACTGGACAGGATGGGATTGCTGTAGCAGAACCTGTTTGGTTTACTGGCTTTGTTGTTTGTATGTTATTTTAAAAGTGGTTACATTGGCATGCAGAGCCAGTCAGTGGTTTCAAAACTATTGTGTTTTCAGCCTGGATACAAAACAAGCAGCACAGCATATACTAACACAGCGAGGCAGTGAGGTGATATACTAACACAGCGAGGCAGTGTTGTGATATACTAACACTGCGAGGCAGCGCTGTGATATACTGACACAGCGAGGCAGTGTTGTGATATACTAACACAGCTCCAGTCTTTGCAACAGGAACCCAATAAAACAAAACAATTTGAAATACAATAAGTGTTAGTAATTTCTTCAAATTTCAAAACCCTCGTTGCTGGAGGAAACACCAAGCTTTGACAGGTCACTTGGGTTGCTGTCCGGTGTTCGAATCAGTTCCAATACTTTTTTTTTTGGGGGTCGTGGCTTCTGTTCAGCTACGACAGCTGTGTTAAGCCAGCATATCCACGAGGATATTATACGTAAGCAAACAACATTACGCAGTTTTTTTTTTCAGTGGGTACTGTTGAATTGCAACTGAATCGGACCTGATTTATCTCTAAACACAGCCCTGTAAATACAACTTAATATAATTAAAATAAACGGTAGAACGTAACTGACATCTGCCATATATTAACATTCTCACAAAATTATACTCATGGTAGCTTTAATAAAACGAATTTGTTCATAAGTATTACAAACCCTGTATAACTTTTGTCTCGAGACTTTGAATATTGCCAATAGGTTTTTTTTTTCGCGTGGATGCAGCTGCAAAGGTTCTTAAAATAATGTTTTCTTAGTTTACAGTATGTATCTTTGTATAATATACTGTGTGTACGTCTAAATTAATATAATCCTTTCCACTGTAATTACTGTGTTTTAAGATACATGAGTTAGTAAAACTGTTCTCGCACCAGACTGTACTCACGTTTCTATGGCAACAGCTGCCCCTAGTGGTGTGAATGTATCATTTCAGGGTAAATTTGGGCAAATGTGGCATGTCACCCATATTGATTGGCTCATTGCGGTCATGTTTGTTGATGTAGGAACTTTTTCCTGACTAATTTTTTTAGAGGACAGTACAAAGATAACGTATAACCAAGATTCACATCAATCGGCCAAAGGGCTCATGAGGAGTTGTTTAAGCGTTTCACGCAAAATCCAACATAGCTGCCACACCATGTGACCGATCCATTTTTCCTTAAGTAGAATCAATCGTGGACATGAGCGCACTATGTACAAAATGTTTCACAGCTGTACTATTTACCGTTCATGAGAAGAAGACTTTTGAATATTGTCTAAACTTTTCATTAAATCCAATATGGCTGCCGAACCATGTGACTTGTGCAAATTTGCTGAATATCACCGACTATCATCCATACGCATCTACCAGTGTACCGAATTTCATGAGTTTTTGAGCATGTTTTGGCAGAAAAAATAATAAAATAATAATAATAATAATAATAATAATAATAATAACAAAAACAATAGGCTTCCCCAGCCTACGGCTTGGAAGCCTAATAAAATACACTTACTGTTAACCGCGCAGCAAAGCAAAATTGCACAGCAAGGTCTGGGAAAAAAACACATAGGTAACCTATTATAAAGAGTCAGTTCAACTGAGTGGTGTGTGTGTGTGTGTGTGTGTGTGTGTGTGTGTGTGTGTGTGTATATTGTATATTTTGCATTATTGTACTACCTCACTTTTAAAGTTTTCAAGGAATAAAAAGGTTAGACATCACAGCAATGTAAAGTTTATAAATGCTTTATTTCTCTGCAATTACATTTTGAGATGCTGATTCCTGTTTAAAAGTGTGAAAGACTTCCATGAAAGAAAGCAAAAACTCAAGTATTTGGCAACATAGTACAGGTATATTTTTGATTTGTTTAGCTGGGCGCATCTATATATTGTTCCTGGTGATAGTCACCTATTAAATCTGTTACGTTTTCTTAAATTCCTCTGCAGTTCCCCCTGAAGTGAGGCTGTTTCAGAAGAAAGCTGGTCACCTGTCACGTGACAGGGTTCTACCCTAGAGAGGTCGAGGTGACCTGGCTGAAAGACGGGCAGGGTCCCCCGGAGGAGGGGGTGTGGAGTGGGGAGGTGCTGCCCAACATGGGCGGGACCTACCAGGTTAGAAAGACCCTGACAGTGAGCCCTGAGGAGCAGGAGAGACACAGATACACCTGCCAGGTGGACCACGCCAGCCTGGGGAGAAGATAGAGAAGGAGTGGGGTAAGAGACAGCACCCAATTGCTTTAGATTAAACAGATAGTCTCTATTATGTGTGTTTTGTATGATTATTGATGGTTGATTTCTACTTAGATCATTACTTGCCATGCTTACTAATTCTTTCAGAAAAAATTGTGCATTCTGAAAATACTGCTGAAGGCTGGACAGGCACGTAAGAAATGAATGCCTGCTTTGTGTTTACAGTGCCAGAGACTGGACTGCACCGGGGCTCATTGCTGGAGTTGTCGTGGGTGTGCTGGGTCTGATTGCAGTGATCGCTGGACTTGTCATCTGGATGAAGAGACAAGCAGGTGAGTTTGAGAGGGGCAAGCCTTCCCTTGTCCTTTATTTCTGTAATTTACATAGAAAGAACACATTGACAGATTATAACACTGTAATTTCAGGATCTAATATATAAAACAGTTTTTTAGGCCTTGTTCAAAATGTGGACCCTTAAGCTCTTATCATGTCTAGGGATGGAAATAAGACTCCTATTGCATAGCAGTTTCACTCATTCCAGGTTTTAATACGAGCGTGATCAGTCCAGTGTATAGGTAACAAGCTCAGGTGTGTCAGTTTAAACTGGCTCTTTGAACACCCGTCACTGGGTCAGTTAATAAAGTACTGGATCCAAATAACTCTTTAGTCTCAAAGATAGTGTGTGTGGCATTTTATTGAAAAGGACTTTGAAAAAAGGTGACATATAGGGTGCTAAAAGCAAAAAGATCCTAAATTTAAAAAAATAACATTCAATCCACAGCGGTTGTAGTGCAGTAGAGTATTAAAAATGAGACAGAATTGAACTTGAATCCTGTGTCTTGCTGTTCACTTCCAGGTGCCAAAGAGCCTGACTACACACCAGCTCACAGTGAGTACTATAGAGATGTGTTAACTGCACTGTTTTAAATAGGACATCCGGAAGGTAAAATAACCCATTTTTTGACAGGTATGGCTTTCAGACAACACACAACTCCTCGAGATTATTCCCACAGCTGTGTTTGCTTGAAAATAAAATGTCATATAGGATGAAACAGCAACAGTAATCAGAAATGATGTACAGTATAAATTAGATTGCTGATCAAGAAGGCTGATTTTTAGGTGTAATTTTGAGCAGTTAACTGGCGCAATGTTACCCAATATTTTGTGTAAAAGCGGACACGTTATGGTAAAGAAGAATTAGATTTTCTTGATGGTCATTTATTTGAAGCCGTTAGTGTAGTAAACTTGATCCATGCAGATAGTTCAATGCTGGTCAGCTTTGAGAGGCTGCGTGACAGAGTGTAGTCAACATTGAAGAGGCGTCAGTCATGGAAATGTAGTGATTGGTACTCAAAGGTGAGCCGATGCGCAAAGCTGCTGGGAGTTTGAATTCTTTTAAAGAATATGAATGGCAAACTTGACAGTTTCACATATCTAAGTCAAGGTAGTCCTGATTAGTGCTTCTCAGTGTCTGAAACTAGCCAGTAGAATGTTTTTATTTTAAGTTTTTAAAAATATATTGTAAACCAGGTGCACTCTCCGCAGTTTGTTGCCCCTTTAAAATCAGACCCAACACACAGGAATTGAAATTTTAAAAGCGCTGACACGCTATTTTTAATAAACACAAAACACCTAGCTCAATGTAGAGCCTAACTTTACTTAGACAGGTCCCTGACTCCCACACAGGACAACTAAGCCATTTACCTATAAACACACTCTTACAAACCATTTCCCTTACACAGCCAAACTCTTCCTATCCCAGCTCCCTGGTGATCTCCCTTTTAATGGAGCTGAATGCTCTCTTTTTATAGTATGTGGCTGTTCCCAATCAACACCAATTACCTTGTTTGGGAACAGCCACATTCTCACATGTTTTTGGCAGGGAGAGGAATTAACCCCGTCCCTGCCAACCACCACCAAAACACACAACACCCAGACTATTTACCTACAGAGCCTTTGCTCTGTTACACTATAAAAGAAATGCCCTGGGAAAAATAAAAATAAAAGTTTTTCCTACAAGAACTCAGACTCCCAGAAATTCTTCAACATTCTTCACACATTATTTGCTAACAAATGCTATAGAAAAGGCTGGAATTGATTAGTAAGCCCAGTGTACTCTGAGCTGCATTTGTTCTGTGTTGTCTTTACTATGTTTAAATCTATTAAAGGTTCTTCCCTGCCTGATGTCTGATTCTATTTTCTCTTTATAGGAAAGGATCAGAGTGAGGTGTCATCCAACTCATCCAACAGCTCCTAAGGTACAGATCCCTCTTCATTCCTCTGTCATGTGTACAATACAATCACTCTGAGAGGTTTTGAATCAGCTCACCTTGTTCCATATCTGTGTTTCAGAAGTTGCTGTGATGCTGAATGCAGAGGAAGTGAAAACACTCTCTTTTTTGGTTGTATTGTTCATTATAATTCCTTGATCTTAACGAACGTATTCAATTGGAACTAATCAAATGCTAATTTGCATAAAAGTATAATTAACTTAACGTTCCTACACATTGAGTGTGATTTTATTGTATTGATTTTAAACCTGACATCTCCTTATGTCGGACAAACATGTCCGGTTTAGCGAGAGGCTACTGTATGATAATGAAAAGCTTTTGAATAGAAACACATTTTTTATTTGGGGGTGAAAGTGGGGACCCCTCTATAGTATCTGATGGGATTAAACTGCCTTTCATTGTTTATTTTAAAAAATGTGGTGCGATGCTAGAGATCTCGCTAAATTCTATACTGTGGATCTCTTCATTAACATATTTTCTCTTAACACATACGACAAAATGTTTACTTTGCGAATTGTCGCAATGAAAATGTAAATTACAGTATGTTTGCACTGCGACTGGCCCATCTTGTACATCCAGTGGAGTGTGGAGTAGTGATTAGAGGCTCTGGACTCTTGACCGGAGGGTTGTGGGTTCAATCCCAGGTGGGGGACACTGCTGCTGTACCCTTGAGCAAGGTACTTTACCTAGATTGCGCTAGTAAAAAAATCAACTGTATAAATGGGTAATTGTATGTAAAAAATTATGTGATATATGTATAATGTGATATCTTGTAACAATTGTAAGTCGCCCTGGATAAGGGCGTCTGCTAAGAAATAAGTAACAATAATCTACCCGAGTGTCTTCTTAAACATCTTCCAGCCCTAGAATTCACTCCATAGCACAAGAACCGTTAGGTTTCAAAGTGTGGCAATTGGGTTATTTTAAAAGGCATTGGTATTATTTTTTATTTTTCACTATGATTATCTGTGGCAGTGATCAAAATAAATAAAACACATTGAGATCAGTGTTTGTTTTCAGTGTATTTTTGTTTTGCATAATTTAACAGCATTTTAAAATTCATTGATCATTTTCCATTCAGACAAAATGTGTTATTCTCCACTGAAAAAGCTTCTGTAAAGGAGTGTTTTCAGTTCGGTAACTAAGGGTGCAAAAATTCATACAACACATCACAGTATACTATTTCAAAGAGTGACAGAACTAGTTTTCATGCAAGTATCTGGATTAGGTTTATTACTGGATTGGTTTCTGAGGAGCAGAGATGGCTGTATCACTGCTGGTAATGCAATATCAGACATTAGCTGTACTACTAGTATTGCTTATCTTGATTACTTCTGCTTCTGCCAGCAGTTTTGCAGGTTTATAATTTCTTCAGTAAGTACACAGTAATTAAATCTGAAGCAGTCAGTAGTTTGTGTAGTAGGTGTTAACTAATATGCCTCTGTAAGAAGCCCTGGAAAATTATCAATTTAAAGACATCATCTCTGGTTGTAAATACAAAAAGCCTATTGAACACTAAACTTCAGATTAAAGTATTTGCAATAAAAAAAACTTCACCTGGATTGTGCCAGTGTACTGAAACCATCCCCGCTAGGGGCATGCAAAAAAATCTGGGGTGCCTTATGGTAGAACCGCCCCTGCAATGGCACGGTGTACAGTATGTGTGTGCATTAGCATTTTCCAAATGCATACTGTGGGTATATGCACTTTGTCATGGTACTGATAGCTCTAATTTTGAATTTCTATGCCACCAACATACTTGTTGATATAGGGACATGAAATGGTCTTTTAATTATAGGTCATACGTTGCAAATAAGGAGGATGGAGGCTGTGTGGTCCAGTGGTTAAAGAAAAGGGCTTGTAACCTGGAGGTCCCCAGTTCAAATCCAACCTCAGCCACTGACTCATTGTGTGACACTGAGCAAGTCACTTCACCTCCTTGTGCTCCGTCTTTTGGGTGAGACGTAATTGTAAGTGACTCTGCAGCTGATGCATAGTTCACACACCCTAGTCTCTGTAAGTCACCTTGGATAAAGGCGTCTGCTAAATAAACTAATAATAATAAAAAAGAAACATCATTGACAAAAAATACTTTTAGTCAGTGCCCCAAACCTAGCAAATAAACAAATGTCCTTACGCCTTAATATCAATTAATCAATCAATCTTTATTGCTTATATATCGCCTTTTCACGATAAAATCTGCGATAAAAAAAAATACCTTGCAATTATACAAATGGCATTATGCTTTAATATACTGTAATACATTACACAACTTATATATTTTTATAAACATCTGAAAAGTATGTTTTATCAAAACAGAAATCTGAGGCCTACATCATTTTAAAATAAACCGAAACACCAAAATAAAAAAAAGTAATTAAGCATTTACATTTAAAACAATTCAAGCTTCATAAAATACTGCAGACCATTTAGGATTTACAGGAATATGATAGCTGTCTTGGTTCCCCCTTTCCAATACAGTTTTAGGGTTACAACATCACCTTGATTGTACAATAACTCTGGAGATCTTATCATCTGATTACCATTCTATACAGTTCATGTCAACCACAATGTAGGTCAAACCCTTCAGGTAGAAAATAATGAAGAACATTTTTAAATGCTACAGCTAACTCCACTGCTCCTCTGTTCCAAAAATAACTACAATCCCTTCAGACAAATAATAACTACAAATAATAACTACAAACACCCAGCCCAGTGTAGATACAGACACTCCACAGTAAAAAAACTTACATTACTGTGAACAATTTTAAAAAGCCGATTTGATTCAGTTGAAGTAAAATAACAATGTGACAGTTTTACCTAGAGGTTCACAGTTTTACCTAGAGGTTCACATTTAATCAAATGCAATCCTCTAGGTAAAACTGTCTACATGACATGTGAACAGGGCTCCATGTTGTTAGTGGAGTTGTTCAGTTGCAATGTGATGTTATTATGAAGTAGTGCACTGCAGTAGTGATGGGCAGCCTCTTGTAAAAGCTGAAGCTCAGCTGTGTTGTGCATTCACTTTCTCTGCAGGCAGCATCTCAGCAACTCCTGAAACACAGCAGATATGGGACAAGGAGACTGTAGTTAGTCAAGCACAATACTGAGTGAGTTGAGAGTAAACCAGATAATCAGCCTCGCTTGTTCTAACTTCTTGTGGTTAGCTAGAATACCATTCAGACGAGGTCATTACTGCATTCATAATCAGACTCGGCACAGCAATCTATAGGAGTTCATTCAGAACTGATTGTGTATTGTTGTGCAGTATTTACAGACAGTGCTGGGGATCAGATTAGTTGGTCAATGGCAATGAATGAAGATGGATCGTTACCTTAAGAATTGCTGGAGGAGCTGGAAGATGCATCACTCTGTTCAGTTGCTGAAATATCAGGAAGGAATGGACCATTATAAGAAAAAAAACACAACTTTAACATACAATTGAAAAAGGTGCCATTGTTTTAAACATGACACCAGCAGCTCAAATCCATTGTGCAATGTGGTATCAATTGTAAAAATGTATGCAAGTCTAGAGCACATTTAGAATTTCCGATTAGTCTTTCCACATTTCTTCAATTTTAAACATATTAAATACTCACTCTGAGCTGCTGTGTAGTCTGTGGTCTTGGCACCTGGCAGTGAATAAAACAGGATTAATGTTCTATTCTGACTCATTTTAGAAGCCTTCTGTGCTAACATCACTCACTGTTCCTCTTTTTGTGGATATTAAAATAAATGTCTATAATTTAATCTCTTAAAGTACAGAGAGAGATATTATAAACGTGACATTAATAAAGCAGCTCGTAGCCCTGCCTCCCAGTGCACTCACCTGCTTGTCTCTTCTTCCAGATGAGAGCTCCAGCGATCATCACAGTGATCAGGAACAGTACAGACACCACAACCCCACAGATAATCCCAGTGTGTGAGCCAGTCCCTGCAACAGCAAACACAAAACAGCTCAGAATCCATGAAGACAAACCTGTACCTGTGCAGCACTGAGCTGTGCACCTGTTAGTAAATGAGCATTTCAGCTTACAGACAGTGGTAACCAAGGTTTTAAATCAATCTACTGTCATTGGCAATATTAGATATTTCGGTTCTTTATATTTTATTACTTTGGTATATGCAGAGATCTCAAAGGCAATGCCACATATGAAGCAGCAGATACTTCATGGTACTTCATGTGATGTACTTCATACTGGTCTATCCTCAATCAAACCATATGACCTACAGCAAAGGTATTAAGATCCAGCAGTTTATCTACAGTGTCACATTTGAAATAGCTGCATACCCTGAACACTTACCAATTTCTTTGTGGGGATGGGGTACTTGTTGCCCATTTTACCCCAATTAGACAGCTTGCTCACCAATATAATCTGAATAATCTGAATATAATCATCCCCATGCAGATTATTTTAATGAGCCAACCATCTCACAGGGGCATTAAAATCACTGGGGGTGCGGCATTTACTGGCTCACCACAAAGCGGATCTGTACATAGAAGCCACTGCAATATGTACCAGCTCTCCCTCTCTCTGTCTTACCCCACTCCTTCTCTATCTTCTCCCCCAGGCTGGCGTGGTCCACCTGGCAGGTGTATCTGTGTCTCTCCTGCTCCTCAGGGCTCACTGTCAGGGTCTTTCTAACCTGGTAGGTGCCGTCCATGTTGGGCAGCACCTCCCCACTCCACACCCCCTCCTCCAGGGGACCCTGCCCGTCTTTCAGCCAGGTCACCTCGACCTCTCGAGGGTAGAACCCTGTCACGTGACAGGTGACCTCTGACCCTGCAGGTTGAACAGCTTTCTTCTCCAATAGCCTCACTTTGGGCCGGACTGCCAATGAAGAACATGGATTTGTTAGGTAACCTTCTGCGAAAAGTCATGTCATACAGTACCGATGGTCCTTAAAGTGTTGTTAGGATTGTCCTGCCTCTAAATAATAACATCCTATTCAATAAACCAGTCATGATTAAGCATTACATATTGATTAAAGAGGATGAGTGGACAGGCGTGGGCCAGGATCTTGCCTTTCAGCCTGAAAGGAGCCTCCTCCTATGAGACCCCTGACAGCTCTCACAGGTCAATCAAGGCAGGTTGACGGGACCTATCAAACACAAAAAGGAGATGCAAAAAAGGGCAGAAAGAAACTTCCCAACAGAAGGCAAGTGGGAAGTCAAAGCTTTACAACAATTGTGGGTCGCCTCACCTCTAGAATATCGACAAGCTTTCAATAGTTTTCTGTAATGTGTCTCACAGTGCTATGAGATTGTTACCTCTCCTCCTGAGTGTGTTTCTCCCCTTCTCTAGGTATTTCTTCAGCAAGTAGACACACTCCTCTTTATAACTGTTGAGTATGTAAGCTTTACTGGCTTGCAATATCTGCTTAAAGAAGACTGCCTCCTGCACAGTCGCAATCCAGGTCTCCCTCTCCAAATCTAAACTAAGGAATTCCTTCCCATCGTACGCATCCCGATAAAATATCCGTGAGGTCCCGTCATCATCCAACTCACAGCCAGCCAACCTCTGGAACGTGTGAACTCCTGGAGTGTAAAACATCAAGGATAAGCTCCAAAAACACAATGGATATGCACTATAAAACACAATGGATATGCTCTATAAAACACAATGGATATGCGCTATAAAACACAATGGATATGCGCTATAAAACACAATGGATATGCGCTATAAAACACAATGGATATGCGCCAAAAACACAATGGATATGTGCTATAAAACACAATGGCTATGCGCTATAAAACACAATGGATATGCACTAGAAAACACAATGGATATGTGCTATAAAACACAATGGATATGCGCTATAAAACACAATGGATATGTGCTATAAAACACAATGGATATGTGCTATAAAACACAATGGATATGCACTAGAAAACACAATGGATATGTGCTATAAAACACAATGGATATGCGCTATAAAACACAATGGTTATGCGCTATAAAACACAATGGATATGCGCTATAAAACACAATGGATATGCGCTATAAAACACAATGGATATGCGCTATAAAACACAATGGATATGTGCTATAAAACACAATGGATAAGCTCTACTAGGATGTGTGTTTGTGGTTCTCTGGCAAAGGCTTTGAAATATTGTTACCAGTGTATTTCAGTCAGCAATAGGGATAGCGTGTGTCTCTATACTCACCTCCTGAATGGTTAAATTTATTCATCACAGTTCCCAGCCTCTCTGTTAAAAAATTCTGTTCCTGGAAAGCACGTGAAGTATGTGCCTCCCACTCTTCATGACTAGCAGCCTTCTCTGTCCAGTCCTGGTGGGATTTCAGCTTCATGATACTGCTGTCGAAACTCAAAAGTTGCACATCGTTCACCATCCCAACTAGAACAAAGTCTGGAAGCCATGTATCTCCAGAGATCTTAGTGAAACTGTACGTCAGGGTGTTTGTTCCTGAAAGAGGACAGAAACAGCAATAAACTGTTGAACCCTTAAAGCTGTATAAATATAATCTCAAGTCTGTTGATGGTTTCTTTTACAGTCAAGAAGAGTTTCATGCACACAAACCAGATACAGCCTACAGAAAACGTTCTTTAAACAACTCATTAAATCGGTGGAGGTGGAGGGCGGACCACCTCGAGTCGTTAGACCACCCCTCGAAGTGGCCCGGATCGGGGTCTGTGATGTGGAATATGGGCTGTGACTCTCCTCCCCCATCCCATCTTTTTTTTTTTTACGTTAGGGTAAAGGTAGAGATAAATGCAATAGGTGGACAAAAAAAAAACCCTTAAGCCCCCAGCAGCAGTAGAATCATATTATTGTAATCAGACTGACAACACGTTTCATATTATTATTATTATTATTATTAATTATTATTATTATTATTATGTAATTAATTTATCAAGGTTACAAGGTAAGATTAATATTTAAATACAGTGTAGTTTACAGTAAGTGCAAACAATACTACTAAAATACAATAGGATGCAGCAAGTTAGGATTACAACAAGTTATATCTACAAAGACATTGTCGTAGTGCAGCAGTGCAAGGATAGTGCATCAGGAGGGGCTGATCTACAAGTGCAGTCTAAACAGGTTTTACCCCAAAAAAACAAATACTGCTGGGGAAGGGCTACAATAATATAAATATGACTTTATCATTATTATTATTTATTTCTTAGCAGAAACCCTTATCCAGGGCGACTTACAATTGTTAGACGATATCACATTATTTTTACATACAATTACCCATTTATACAGTTGGGTTTTTACTGGAGCAATCTAGGTAAAGTACCTTGCTCAAGCGTACAGCAGCAGTGTCCCCCACCTGGGATTGAACCCACGACCCTCTGGTCAAAAGTCCAGAGCCCTAACCACTACTCCACACTACCATCAAAAAAAACAACACCAAAAACTAGATTTGTTCCCAGAGAAAGAAAGTGGTATCATAATATGAAACTTTGAAAATAGATAAACTCGCTTTTGTGTTCTGGGAATAGTAGTTTATCTGGTACACGCTGAAAGGTGTTTCCAATCAACAGAAATGCAGAGGAAAACTACAACTCCCATCATCCATGCATTTCAACAATATGCAATTCGCATTTAACTTCCTGTCAAGGGGTTTTCCATGCTATCGAGCAGTGACAGTTTATTTTTTGTCACCATCCGATTGATGCAATTTCCATTATTCAATAATTAACTCAATAATCGTGCATAGAAAAGCCACAGCATTGCTTCAGCAGGGGGTGGGAAGGTGTGAGTGGCTCCACCAATTAAAACCAGGGATCAGACTATGTCATCTGCTAGTACTGTTTAAAAGCAGATATGAGTATACAACAGAAGCATGCCACCTCTGAGCAAAAAAAAAAAAAAACTCTCTGGGCTCCTCCAATTAAAACCTGTTCTCAGATCATGTGATCTGCTACTGCTAGTACTGTGCTTAATAGCAGATAGGAGTTTATAACGGAGACTTGCCTCCTCAGAGGAAAAATAAAACCTCTCTGGGCTCCAGGAATGTAAGGGACCACTGGCACCAGGGAAGGGAATGCAGACGCTGCCATCGCAGCGCTAACATGTTTTTTGCAGCAGTAAGACCGGCCAGCCAAATCCTCTTTTGTTGCAGTGAAAGATCAAGTGAAGAGTCATCGTTTAGCAGCACGACCAAAGGAGAACAAGGAATGATTTTCCTGAGTATCGTGGATAAAGTCGAGCAAACCCGATCCCAAAATACAGCCACAGCCGGACATTCCCAAAACATGTGAAAAAAAAGTGCCTGTGGCTCCCTGGGGACAAAGTGCACACAACAGGGTGTCAGAAAGTTTGGAATCGTCTCCGAGGAGTTAGGTATATTCTATGAATAAAATTAAAATGGATCAGCTGGTGATTAGGGTTTTTAGAAGCACAACATAGATTATCCCAAACAGTATCCCAGCAAATGTCTACATTTGCAGAAGGTAGGTCCCTATTCCAAATAGCATCAATCACCAATGGTTTATACAAGGCTCTTAAGTGAGTATAGAGGGTAGACAGCAGCCCTTTTGTTTTACCCCCTGTGTTCAGCATATCATGTAAAGTATGAGATGAAGATTATAACGAAACTGTAAGTCGTGGAATATACATAGGTAGTTGTCTTTAGTAATGTCTGCTAGTGTATGAACCTCCTTTTCACGCCAGTGAGGGAAAGAGAAGGGGCAGTCACCCAATAAGTGCGCAGTGTTATGAAAGACAGGCCAGTGAGGAGACCATTTTGTTTGTGATACACATCCATGTATTTTTTAAAGGTTTTTGCCCAGGTTGCAATTGTGGCTGTGACGACAACTATAATTTATAAGTAGTCTGCTATTGTATGTTGCACTGGAATTAGATAAGTCATGTATTAAACAATCAAGAGATTATTGGAATAGCACTTATGGTATAGGCTTCCTTCCTTACCATGCTTTCAGATGTTTTGTAATAATTTTGTGTTGGAAAAGTAGGCCTAACAGCAGAAAGGAAAGTTATCTCTCTCTCTCCCCCACCACCAGACCCGCGCTTTATGCTTCTTAAAGATTGGCAAGTGTGAACAGAAATTGGGCGTGGCTAGAGTTCCGCTTATTTTAGGCTTTATTTGAAGAACGAGGTCGCTATTTTTCTGTCAGAAATCTGGCAACCCTGCTCCTGCTTTAACGCACAGCGGCTGCAATTGATCAGCAGCTCCTCAGACAAACACGCAAACTAACAAGGTTTTAACTTCGTGTAACACACAACCAACTGCACTTTTACTCATTTCAGTGCATTTCTATTTACCAAACCAAAAAAGCAACATATCACACTCATTGTCTATCCGTCTCATCGGACAAATGAAGAGAAACGTTAAAGTACACACCATTAACACTGTCGGGTTGCAGGGCTCAAAGAACTCCATCAACTCTTAATAATGCAGGAAAAATTCACAATAATCGTGTGCTATAGTTTTCAATGTGTTTTGCATCATTTTAGTGCCCTGTCGGGCAGTTTTATCTTGGTCCGTTTTTCACCTACTTCCCCTAGCTATATGCTTAATCCTGCGCAAGTGTCACTCCGTCCTTTTTACCGAAAAAACGTCATCAACTCGGCAGGTTTAATTTAATTTAGGTTGCTTTTAAAGCGGTCCACATGTGAATGTCGTTTTTTGCGCGGTGTTGCCTCCCTAAATATTTCAACGTATGAAGAAAACTTTAAACTTACCGGTTGAAGTACCCTGAACCAGGAAAAAAACTAGTAGCCCAACCAAAACACCAGCCATTTCTGCTGGCACAAAAAAAAAGAAAACAACGACAGGCGTCGTTAGCTCGGTATGTGATTTAAAAATATGTATTTTCAGTAGGCTCTAAATCTTTTAAATGTTGCTCTTCTTCGACAACCAAGGAAGTATTTGCTCTTACAAGACTTGTAAACAAAGGTAAGATTGCGAGGCGTGGCTTTTAATCATTGTGTAGCCTATACTGCGTGATATTGGCACTCTCCTAACGCAGTAAGAGCAAATAAGCAATTCCGGTCAGATTAAACATTTACAAATGGTATGCAGTTATGTTGTTAATATTGTAAAAGTAAAGCTATAACGCAAAATATCTAAGGTGTTCATTGAGGACAAAGTTCCTTTATCATTTGAAGTGGTATAATAAACAAGTCCTTATAATGTTTTGTAGACAGTTTTGTTTTCCTTTGTCAAAGTAGATGATGCACAGCAAGCAAATATGATACTTAATCTAAAGTCGCCTGAAAATTCAATATAGATTCTCGTGCTTGAACCTCTGCAAATTCCCCTAGTTACTATTTTTGTTCCTGTAGCAGATATCATGTGCTGTTCTGCTGTGGTTACCAAGGACAAACAAAGCGGAGTTGGCAGACAAACGGAATTCAAGGAGCAGATCAAATTGACAACTGAATCAGAATGGGTTACCAGTACAATACCCGGGTGATTGATTACACATATGAAGTGCCGAAAGGGAATTTTACAGTTGTATTGATATCTATTAGCTAATAAATTAATTTCAAATATGAATAGGCTGACATTGTTTTAAAACATTAGTAAATGGATTTCAAATCGCATTTGCTAATATTTTCAGTTGAATTATAAATCTTTTTTTTCAATTGTAACTATTTAAATATGAATGTTTAATATTTGAAAATGTTCAATTAATTCCCCATTGAAATCCCATGTACTACAGCCAAGAGTTTCTTATGCGATTAGCAATTTTATGAGCATTCTGAAATTTTCCAGTTTCATTAAAACAAACAAATATGTAACTGATTTCCCCCACTTTCTATCACTTTCAGAAATGAAAGTATAATATAGTTTAAGTGTTCATAAGTTGGTGCGTTATTTAAAGTTGTACAGTAGGGGAGACCGGGCTTTGGGTGTCACACTTTTTACTCGTTATTATTTTCCTCAATCTGGTGACATTCTGCGAGGTTCTGTTCCTCGTTACATTGAAGAATAACTCTTCACGTACAAATTGATGTTTTTCATTTCAGCGTAACTTCATTCCAAATATGATATTTAGACGGTTGAAAATGCGCCGGTCACCTGTGACAACCTGCCCCATACTGGGGTTGTTTGTCACAAAGTATGTTCTTGGTTTTACAGTAGACAATAATGCAACATTTTCTTGTTTTGTTTTTTAAATAACATAAAGTTTCTACTGTGTACAATGACAGGAAATGTTGTATTTTTACTTTTTATGTGAACATAAAAAATATAGACACACACACACACACACACACATATATATATATATATATATATATATATATATATATATATATATATATATATATATATATATATTTGAAATGTTGTCCCATGCTACAAAATAACACCACAGCCTCCACAGAACTGGAGGACAAACAGTAAATAACTTAAATAAGCATTATATGGTGACATATCCCACATGCTGGTGTAAAAAAAAGTAGAAAGAAAAATATAAGACTTCTTCCTATAGGATTTACATGCGACAACCAACCCCAAAACTATGAGACAACCTGTCCCAACCAGACTTTACATGATAATTGAATTCTCTCAGTACTACTGGGAGAACCTACTGGTTTTGTTTTTACACCAAAAGATAGCCAGTATTCTGGTTCTATTAACATGGCCATCAGTTCAAACAAACTCAAATACTACTAAGAGTTATAACATAAATAACAATACATTTTTTACTTTGGGTACGAAAAAAAATGAAATATGTGCTAACCTTTATGTTGGATGGAATTGACCTCAAATTACAAGATGGTTGAGTTCCAGACAATAGAACACACATTTCAGTGTGAGTATCACCTGCCTGCACCATCTAGTGTCATAGTTAAGAGTACTGAGACAACCAACCCCTGTGACAACCAGCCCCGGTCTCCCCTATTTGGTACACTGTTTCTTGTTTTAACCCTACATAGATAATATCAAAGCAGATGTCCCGAATCACACAATATATATAAAGCTGTTTTTATTTTTTAACTGTGATGATAAAATACGAGTAGTTTTTAGAGAGGTGGAGGGTGGGTTTCTCATTCTCCAATCTCAAATTCACAACAGTGAGAAACCACTTTACACTGACTCCGTGACTGAACTTATGGCTCCAGGTTTCCAGGCACACACTGGGATGTTTATTACTAACATGATGCAAAGACAGCTATTTAAAATACAAATAGATTAATCGGTTGCCTGTCATGCATTTTAAATACAAAAATTAACATTTTTATTTTATTTTGTAAATCCAGGAGCCCCCACGTTCTCCATGCATTGAGCTCAGTGTGTGTGATAGAACACGCTTGCTCTTTTATTGCAGACGCTGTACATTAACAGCTAAAGCCACAGCAGCAGGTGCTGGAGACGTTATGAAGGAGTGATTGAAGTATGCAGGTGTCAGAGAGGGAGGAAGGAAAGAGAACTGTAAAAACTGAATCAAACAGAACATGTTATTGTCATTAAACATTTAATTTGCAGAGCGCTTAATTTACTTTGTATTTTATATTTGAAATATATATTTTTTGAAGATGATTTCTGCCTGCATAAATGGAGGTGATGTCACCAAAATAACTACAAACATCATATACTAGTTTTTTGTCATGTAAATAATTTAAAAGCAGTATTAATTGTATAGCTGTATACCGAGTATGAAGGCAGTATCTCAAAGCGTGAGGTCTATATGATTGTGGCAATGTGCCCCGCCCGTGTGTATTTCTGTGTTTTATGTTGTATGTTGCGTGTGTTAATGTTGGTGTATTGCAGTTGGTACACGGGATATAATGTGGGTAATGAGCACGAGTGTTTAAAATGTATAATTGTATTTAGGCACGGGGATTGCACTTCACGTGCATTTAAAGTACTTAATATGTGAGCACGAGGTTTTCACAGATTAGTTCACGTGCTGGGATTCAAGTGAATAATTAATTGGTAATTGAATCCCAGCACAATTGTATATATAGGTGCACATCTCATTCACTCGGGGTTGTGTGTTCAGGGCAAAGGAACGGGTTAGAGTGAGGAGATAAATTAGAAAAAGCAATTGCTACGTGGTACGTGTTTGTTAGTGTCTGTTTGTCTGTTTATTTTGGCTGAAGTGCTGTGTCCTGTATTTTGTTCAAACCTTTTTATTTACAATAAACCGGCGCAAGCAAGCGCCTTCATTATTTCATTTCATCCGTCCTGTCTGTTTTTATTTTCAACACTTTATGTATCGCAAATAACAATGCCAGTGCTTCTGCAGTACTAACTCTCTTACCTGCACATTCCCCTTATATGCGCCGAGCTCCACTCCTTGAATCAGTGACACACCCATCACTAGTTGGCAGGTGTATCAGATAATGGCTGACTCTATGTGGGGAAGTTTTGACTCCACCAAGATGGCCACCACAAGCCAACCATAGACTTAAGGTCCGTTCCATCTTGGTGAGGTCACAGAGTTAGTGAACACAGCGCCACCAGTTGGGATGCTGAAATCCCTGTTTTGCCCGTCACTTTGTCTTGTGACTATGTCTCGTGATAAACTGTATATAGAAAGTGATAAATTGATAGAGAACTTTTTTTCAGAGTATAATCTTATCTTGTGTCAACGAAATGGTCAATAAAGAAGCCAGATATTGAAATGAAAACTTTATTGAAATATTGCAAAAAATACAGTCAGAAGTACAGAATATGAATAATGAGAAAATCTATATCACTACTCATAACATATTAATATTAATAAACAGCAGACAAACCCTTAACCATAGCCTTAATGATTTAACCCCATGTTGCATTGCGTCCAGCAGACTGCACATTGAATCAAGAACACCTGACTGTGTGTTTGTGAAAATAACATGTGTTTTAAAGTGTTTATAATAAATTGTGCTTGTTGGATTATTTTTACTTTAAACGTTTAATGATGTTGCATGATTCTTGAATGCATTATCATTTCAAGCTTTTGTCCAGTGTGTATGAATTATAAAAAATATCCCCAATTCATTTAGCTGGGTTTTCTTTTGACTAATATAGCTAATTTGTTTATCAGTTTACTGTCATGCAACATTGGGTTAATAAACAGCAGTGGATCTAAACACAGCTGTCCTTTCACTCTATATGCTGGTGTTTCTTTTTAAATACAGGCTGATTATAAAGCCCACAGGGGGCGCCACCACTCTTAAACTGTGCTGCAGGATTGCTTCCATTGCGATAGGCAGCTCCAGTCCTGGAGGGCCATTCATCCAGGTAGTGATTAAGGACATGGTTGGAACAAAGACCATGGACTGGAAAGATCAATGTTACCGACCCCTGCATAGGGCAACTAGTCTCGCTTACCCAGACTCCCTTGCAGCTCCTGCTCACAACTTCTGCAGACTGATTTGTGGAAGAGGCTCAGATCAAGAGCTGTCAAACTCCTTTCATTTTAGAGTCAAGTGCAAATAAGAATGGTCTTTATCTGCCAGTATCTGATAAGCAATTAAACCTGGTGTTCTTAAAGTTTGTAGCTTTAATAATTCCATTATTCATTTTTGTCTCCACCCTCTCCCATAGTATTTTTTATTGCGCCCCCTATGGGATTGTACAGTGACATGCAAGCTGGCCATTTTTCCGATTTTGTCTTTGCAAACTGCCTACTTGTAATCACTGCGTATATTTTTTATCCCTCCATTTTTTAGAATGTTAAAAATCTTTATCATAAATCCTTATTATAAATCAGAGTTGCACTAGTAACTAATGTAATATATTGTACTTATTATAAATTAATATTAGACCCATCACCTTAATATAAATCAGTGTTGCACCAATTGATTAACCCTACAATAAATTAAAATAAAACCTTAAAAGCCTTATTATAAATCATATTATAAATAACAAATGTTGTATATATTGGAATTATCACTTAGAAATACACCCATCTCCACAATATAAATCAGTGCTGTTTCCTCAATACACCTTATTTAAAATCTAGTTGTAGTTGCTAACATACAATTAAATTGCATACTCAAAAGCCTAAATTAAACCTTAATCCCACTGAATCTATTTACCTTAATCCATCCACTAATTGAATAGAATAGAATATTGATTTGTTTATATATTGGCAATACAGCCCAAAACCCTGGTATCTCACGGCTCAGAGCACTTCTCTTCATCTTCCTCATCTTCCTCCTTGTCCTCTTCCACATCCTTGTGGAAAATCTCTCCATCTTGTTTTCTCCAGCGCATCTTCATGTTGTCCATCGGAAACGTCTGGGAGAGGTGCTCCCGAATCTGAAACAGCAAGACACATAATGGTATCAATGAACACAGGGTCTGTCTGTCTATCTAGCTGGGAAATGAGAGAACAACATGAAATAAATAAACTATGAGATACATCATTTGTCACAAAGTACAGACCACATGAAATGGTCTCGGTTTTGTAATTCAGAAAGGGAATGTCACCTACCTGCTCTAAAATGGCTTTGCTCACTTTGGGGTCTTCAAGATTCATTCCTTGTGGGGCGGTAAGTTTGATTCTTCCGATTGCCATGTGATCTGTGCAGACAAACAGAACAGTTCACACACACACATTATATAAACACAATATAAAACAAGAGGACCCCCTCAATGTGCAGCACAGTGTGTGCGTTCAGTGCAAGGCTCAGATGGGGGGCTGTTACCAATAACACAAGAAGCAGGCATAGAGGTAGGTTTTTAAAGATGTAATTTAAGAAGTTTAAATGACTGTCTAGTGTTGCAATTTTCTAAAGTATAGAACTGTTGCACATTAGGCACAATTTGAATGCCTGCATACTAGTTTAGGCCTCATTGACATTCCCATGTGTGGTTTTCAATGCATTGGCACATCTACAATGTGTAGTTTAGATAGCCTGAGTTATCCTTCAGCTTTCCCATTATTGTTGCTGAATAGTTGCACACAAATCTTACATGGCTTAAATAGGTCTAGTGGTTCACATGAAACATGAGGTGGGCTTTGAATCACACTGATCTGATTTCACTCCATACCTTTAGATCCTGGAGTGGAAGAAGGGTCTGAGGGGGTTGGATCTGTAAGGAAATAATGAAAATAAATAAATAAGTAAATTTATCCCAGTAAAATAAAATAATGAAGTCATTTATAACAAAGCCACAGTCCTGATTAGGGTTGTGAATTACACTCGACAGATTCCACTCCATACCTTTAGAGACTGGAGTTGAAGGAGGGTCTGAAGGGTTTGGATCTGTAAGGAAATAATGAAAATAAATAAATAAGTAAAATAAAAGAATTAAGTCATTTATAACAAAGCCAATGTTATGAGTTGTGAATTACATTGAACTGATTCCACTCCATACCTTTAGAGACCGGTGCAGAAGGTGGGCTTGAGGGTTTAGGATCTGTAAGAAAAATAAATACAAATAATGAATACAGCTGCTGATCCAAACAAGCTGCTCAGTTCAGTGATTTGTTCAGAGTACTGATCGGAATCCGAACCATACTGAAAATGTCTTGTCTAATCTTTGTTTAATATTTTTGACACAATGTACAATATTGAATCATTAATCTTATCATTTACTTACCTCACCCCTAGCCTTTGAAATTCCTTCCCAACTTTTGTCGTACAAGCAGAGTCTCGCACATTCTTTTCTAAGGCCAGAGTATACCCACCTTCTGCTGCAGGTGAAGTTCCAGAGTGCCCAGGGAAGCTGGCTTGAGGAGAGGTGCTGTCCATCGTGGAAGGCTGCTGGGATTGTTCTCCTCCATCTTGTGTCTGGGAAGCGGCTGGCCTGGTGGTTGGAGAGTTCTGAGAGTCAGACTGACCAGTGGTGGTGTCCTGTGGATCTGTGGAAAGGATCACATAGAAACAACATGGTAATTACTACTGACAGGAAGTGGGGTCCTAATACCTGTTCAGGGAGTGTGAATATGATCCCAGCATCCCGGGTTTTACCTCTTTACATTCTATTCCAGTAAGATATAGAATTGATTTTAAGATCCTACTCGACCTATGAGGCATTACCTAGTCTTTCTGCATTATATAAGTTATTATTTCCATATATCCCTGACCGTACACCAGCCATTTGACTCTGTACCCACCCGCTGCTGCAGGAGGAGAGGGGCTGGCCATCGTGGAAGGATGCTGGGATTGTTGTTCTCCATCTTCTGTTTGGGAAGAGTCAAACTGAACAATGGTGGTGTCATGTGGATCTGTGGAAAGGATCACATAGAAACAACATGGTAATTACTACTGACAGGATGTGGGGTCCTAATACCTGTTCAGGGAGTGTGAATATGATCCTAGCATCCCGGGTTTTACCTCTTTACATTCTATTCCATTAAGATATCGAGTTGATTTTAAGAATCTACTCTTGACCTACGAGGCATTACATGGTCTGGTTCCATTATATCTCACAGAGTTTTTATCTCTATATATCCCTGGCCGTACACTAGCCACATCACTCTGTACCCACCCATTGCTGCTGGAGGAGAGGTGCTGCCCATCGTGGAAGGCTGCTGGGATTGTATTTGAGAAGAGGCTGGCCGGGTGGTTGGAGAGCTCTTAGAGCCAGACTGAACAGTGATGGGGTTCTGTAGATCTATGGAAAGGATCACATAGAAAGAATCAACCAATCTCATAATTGCTGCACTGTGATGCACACTGCTTTTGGGGCTCTAACTGTTTTCTGTTTACATTTCAATCACACAAAATATACTGTAATTAATCACTAGCATATGACTAATATGACTCCTAGCCTTGATCCAGAACACAAGCCTCTTCAGAAGCTGCTAGCAATGAGAAGAAACAACAATGGAGACACACACCCACACTTATATAAAGCGTCTCTATAACTCAGAAGTGACTTGCCTGTGTAACAGATGAACTTGTTGTTGACATTGCAGTCGTTCACTTGCCATTTCCCAAAATTCCAATCAGAGGTCTTGAGCGTCACACAGTCTGAAGTGCTCCATGTCTCTCCCCAGTTGCTGTAGCTGAATGTTTCCCCGTTTCCCCAGCCCCAAGACCCATCGTCCCTCCTCAGTCCTATCCAGTAGTCGGTATTGGAAGTGGTTTTGTTCATCAGTTGTTCGATATCCAGGAGCACGTCTTGGCTTGTGATGCTCACCAGGTCTGTGTACAGAGATCTGCAGTGTTCTCTGGCTTCCTCCGCATTCTTCACTGTGTCAACAAGGAAGTACTTCCTCTGACCGCACAGAACAGAAGGTCCTGCAGAGAAACACAACAGTGTACAGTGGACACAAGGGTTAGTAGTAGATGTCCATTTTACTATGCCCAGTATTTTATTTGTCACAGACTTGTTACAATAACAATGTCTCAAATGTTGAAGCACATCGAGCTAGCAAAATATGTCCTCTAAATATTCCCATTATTTCTCACAGTTTCCTATTATTATTTATTTGTTAGCCGACCCCCTTATCCAGGGCGACTTACAATTGTTACAAGATATCACATTATACAGACATCACATTCTTTTTAACATACAATTACCCATTTATACAGTTGGGTTTTTACTGGAGCAATCTAGGTAAAGTACCTTGCTCAAGGGTAGCAGTGTCCCCCACCTGGGATTGAACCCATGACCCTTAGGTCAAGAGTCCAGAGCCCTAACCACTACTCCACCCTGCTCCCCTATATAAAAGATGCACACATTATGGTAAAGTTGTATTGGGTTTATTTTAATGGAATTTTGGAATGGATTTTTTTTCAAAGCTGCTAATGAAGTAAATGTACTGATCCCTCATTTCAGATATTTCAAATCTGTCCCTGCGTTCTTCTTCAAGAGGTCTCAGGAGAGAACACACTGTCTGAGTTCCTGTAAAAACTCCTCCGTAACCAATCACTGCTTCTCCACTGACTCACGTGTTTTCAGTCTCACCTCTTGTAAAACGGAAGGAGCGATTGGTAAATTTAGTTAATTAGCAGCTTACCAATAGAAAAAATCAAATACATCTTTACATCTTTAATAAAGGAAAATTGAGACCTACAAAATGATAATAATTCATATGAGATGAGATTTACTAGAATTATTTTGGTATCTCCACGTCCTTTCCTACATTCTAATGTCGTTGCACTTCTGCAATATTATATCAACACTTTAGTGGAAAGTGAAGCTGCTGCCTGGGGACAAATCACACACAGGCAGTTTCCAATTCAAAGAAAGGAGAGGTGCTAATGAAATAGCAACAGCGGGCTGGACAAGCTGCACCATGTTGTCATTTACAGCAAACACCCCTCCCCACATACAGTGCTGTAGGGACCAGGATTTCGTTTTGTATTGTGTGTTATTAGTAGGAGTTGTAATAATAATACTACACAATACTGTGGAACCAAAATTATTCAGACAGTTTCTCCAAGCTTTAAAATAACAGAGATGATACAACAAGCAGATCAATCGATTGATTGTAAACATCCATATGAACTCTTCTCAGAAAGCGATTTTCCTTACCTGCCATACAGACGAAGCACTGAGTGCCAGCACAAGGTTCGGCTCCCCACTCTCCAGTGGGAATCATGGCTCCACAATCTCCATTAGCATCTGGTTCCCAACTCAGCCATTTGCTGTATTGAAAGGCCACACCGTTTGACCATTCCCAAGGCGAGCTGACTGTGTTTCTGCGCAGACCCAACCAAAACGTGTAATCTGAGACCCGGGAAATCAGTGCCTTGACTGCCTGCATTTCCTCTTCACTGGGAACGCTAACCAGATCAATGAAATTACTTTGACAGTGTTGGCGAGCTTGGTCCCAGGTCATTTTATCATAGACGACGTGATATCTTCTTTGAGGGCAGCAGACTGAGAGACCCCCCATCAAGGCGCAGGCTACAACAACAAAAACACAACAGTATAAGACAGTAGTAATAAGAGACTAGTGCAGTGTTCGTGTAAGAATATGTAACCAAACCCCATTTCACATTGGCACCCCTACCCAGGTCCCGACCCGGGTTCTGGCTACCCACCCCAGGATATGCGTCCCCACCTCACAGAATGGACAGTATGGCAGACTGGAACTTACCAGTCGCAATGAAGACCGTCAGTCTGCACATCGTTGCGATGCTCAGAAATGCCCTGTCACTCCGGGGTGTGTTTTCTAGAAACAAACAAAAAACAAATTACCACCAATGATGATGTCAGTAAGATAAGCTATGATGTCATGCCCTTCACTGTAGCGCACCTCAGTGTATATTTTACAGGGTAAGAGCATCACATGGCATTTTATTTTCACCTTTTTTTATGATGTTTGACTGGTTCTGAGTTCTGTTGCTCCAATATTGAGTTTGAATCATTTTTCTCTGTATCAGGAGC